>JBBPTK010000288.1:0-18695 GCA_038094135.1 Spongiforma cf. squarepantsii | reverse complement strand
GTGCTCTCGACGCCATCCTCGAATCCCTTGGCAAACAGCTCGTGCCTCCGGGCTTCCACGAAACCTCATCTGCCTCGTCATTGTTCGGGAGTCAACACTCGCTCGACAAAGCCAAGGGCATCATCGACCCGACCCAGAGTCCCTCCGCCACCGTCCGTGAGAACGTGTTCGAGAAGAAGCTCGCGAACAAACAGGTCGATCGGACAACCTGGAAGACCTTGCGGGACTTTGTTGACGAGAGCGCGATCGAGCAAGTGTTGGATGCTGTTGAGAACGATCGAACGCGGTTTGACGTACGTCTCTCTCTCTCGTTGCCTCGTTTCGACCCGGACCCTTTGGGGCCGGACGTGGCGTCGTTCCTGTTAGCCAGAATGATATGCTTACATGCACCCGTGTTTGATGCAGGACGTGATGTCGGCGACGTATGACTACCCAGAGACGCTCTCGACCACGGTCTCTTCGATTCGCGCGTCGTTACCTGCATCGAATGCACCACCTCCGATTGAGGCTTTACTGGTTTCACAGGAGAAGACGACGACAGGCATGGCAAGACATTTGGAGAGCTTGGCATCACACTATGATCAAATGGCCAGCGCACTTCACGACAGCGAGGCTGGGATCCTTCATTCAGAGGACGAAATGCAAGGTACGTATCGAATCGCTGTTTCTCCGAACGTACGGCTTATTCTTGTTTGGCAGCGATGCATCGAGATACGGACGAGCTTCCTGCTATCATGGCAGAGCTCGAACAAGACGTGAGTTCCATCGAGGAAGATCAGTGAGCATGACGTGTCGACTTGCTGTGGACCATCTTACTGATGCCATATCACGTGTTAGCGAGAAATTGGTACTCGCCAAGACTGCTGCACAGGAACAACTAGATGCGAGCCGTAGTACCCTAGACGATCTAGATGAACTGGGGGACATCATGTCCGATATGCTACAGAAGCAACAAGAAGTCGAGGTGCGCATTATCTCTCATCCGCTTTGGTTCGCAAACTAATGCACGCGATTCTCCATTGGACCGGCGACAGGCCGACTGCGAGGATCTCTTGGAAGGCCTTCAACAACGTTTGTTGGTCGTAGAGGACCTGCACCATCGATTCGTCCAGTACCAATCCTCGTTCAGCAAGCTTCTCATTGAGATTGCGAGGCGACGACAGTACCGCGAAGCCTCAGAGAAGGTCGTGGAGGGTATGATGGTCGAACTGGGTATCATGTCTTCTGGTGAGGCTTCTTCATGAGCTCTTGGCTGTCGTGCGCTGTGTCTGACGAGCGCCATCCGTCGGACAGAGGAGCGCCAGAAGCGCGAAGACTTTAACGCTGAACATGGGGCGCACATCCCTGCGGACATTTGTCTTTGTATCGAGAATCCGCCGACGAAGTGGGAAGTGGTCCCGTGGGCGGGTGATATACGCGAGGTATTACCAGAGATTGATGCCGATTTACTGGTGCAGGTAAGTTTGAGGCTCCGTTGGCGTAGACTTGCCGCGCTGAATGCCTTTGGGTTTGCAGGCAAGGGAGAAGTCGATGGGTGGTGAAGTGGTGGTGGGAATGCCCGGTAGTGATAGTGTATAGATGTTCGACCTTTCTAGACAGTATAATACCATTCGTATTGATGATTCAAACAGCACAAGAACGACATAGGTTAGACACATCGACTTTGCTCATTTTCTAATGACTTGTACATGAAGAATATTACGTCATACTCATTTCAAAGTACACCTGACCCTATAGGACTGTTAAGGATCACGGTAATAACTCCTTCATGCTGGACTTACCCTAATCTCATGAAGCAGCCCGTGTATCATCTAGCATTGCTGAGGGTATATGTGCCAAACAATGATTGACTGTTCCCGGAACGACACAGGTGGCTGATTTTTGGGACAACAAGTCAATATAGCCTGTGGAGAAAATGGTTACTCACCACGAATCGGGCGTTGCCCCTTTTCCAAGTTCGATGGTCAACAGGTGATACCACCTAGCTTCAGGTCAAGCATCTCAGCATGCTCCTCGAATACTACAACCTTATTGGGTGTCTCCAGAGCAGAAGGAGTTACGATGGATGACCCTGAGGTGTTTATTGGGAGCTGTTCGTGGGTTGCAAGGTCTTCAGACTCGCACCAGCATGCTCCACGAAAAAAACAAGCAAGCAAGAAGGGCGACGCCTCCCAGCTTGAAATACATCTACGGCGATCCCCCGTTTTGTTTCTTGTCACTCGAAATTTCTTTCATAATCAGGGGAAACCTTCAATTTTTCGACTCGGATGGATTCCATAATGAAATCTGTCATCTCGTAGCCATCATGGCCGCAGGGTTACACCTTCTGGATGAGTGAGTATGGAGAGAAAACGCTTTAATAGTCACACACTGGAATCCAGACGTCGATGTCCAAGACGGAACTCACGGCCTGATTCGACTTGAATGGCACGAGGTGATCGTGAGAGTGACAGATTCTTCAGACCTCAATGATTCAACTAAAAGAGTGAATTGCATTGACATCTATGCAGAACCTGTTCGTGGAGGAGAGAATGGATGCAAGCGACAACATTCACCATTCATTATGGGCCCGGTGTACGTTACGAGGTGGTCATGGGTATGATGATTATGTAGGCAGCGTCGTAATGGAAATGTCACTGGCCGTGGCCTGCTCTGGAAAACAAACGGGTAGAATGACATATCGCGAGCATCCGCAAGCTTGACATCAGGTCATCGCTATGATCTTTCTATTCGCTAGTCAGCACCAGCGACGACGACGAAAGTGAAAGTCAACCGGCAGGCGTATCCAAAGCGTAAGCGCCCAAGGCGGGGGTAACCTTACGTGTTCAAGAATCGATACTGTAACGGAATACGTACACGAGGAGACAATAGCTGCATGAGCTTGGTTAGCGACCGAACATGTTCTTTTCACTAACCCTTACATCTCGTCGACAACCATCATCTCCCATTGTGACACGGCGTTCTTTTTTCGCGATCCGATATAACAGGGCATGGCTCCCAGACGCTCTGGGCAGCAAGCAAGTTCATCGAGTGGGACGAGTAGGGAAACGGGTAGAGGAACGATGTCAACGAGGGCTAAAGCGTCAAGTGGACTTGAATGCAGACCATCAGTGTTAAGCAATGAGCGCGAGGAATCAGTAAACGGAGGTGAGGAATACACGAGTCAGATGAAATGCCATAGTGACGACCTCCTAGAGCGGAGCGACGCGAGTTCTTCCAGCATCGTCAACAAGAGGCTTTCAAAGCCGATTGAAATTGATCTTGGAGAGCCATTGGAGTTGGTCGCATTCCTCGATGAGCAACACGTTGTGAGCGGTACCCAGAGCGGAAAGATTCAACGCTGGCGAGTCGAGGATGGAACGAAGGCGGGGCCGACCATGGATGCAGGAGAGAATATTTGCAGCATTGCAGTGTCGAAAGACGGAGAATGGGTTGCAAACGGGGCGGAGAGCGGCCAAGTGGTGGTGATATGGAATGTAGCGAGCGGGGAAAAGGTGACCACGTTGAAGACGCACAGCAACTCGGTGTATGCGATCGATTTTTCTGAAGACAAGACGCGAGTCGCAACGGGAGGATATGACTGTGACGGTGACGGTACTGTCCGTGTCTGGGACATCTCCAGTGGCAAGAGACTGCTCGAGCTCGAACACGACGACTATTTGGGCGCTGTCAAATTCTCTCCGGATGAACTCTTCATCGCAACAGCTACGTACGGGGATGTTCGGATATTCACCTGTCGAGATGGTCGAATCCTCGTCAACTTTCCAATTCCATTCAGTGACACGATGAATAATCAAATGCTCGCTTGGACGTCGGACAGCAAGCGACTCTTTGCATTGTCCTCGGATGGCACAATCAACTGTCTCGACGTATTCTCACAAACGACGCTCTCGACATGGGATATCCACAGCAACGTCGATCCCTGCTCTATCGCTCTCTCAAACGACGGAGCATTCATCGCTGCCTCGGCTAACTCGACCATCTCGCTCTGGGACACCAAGACACAGCAGCAAGTTGGTTCTGTCGTCAAGCAAAACCACCGTGCCTTCTCAATCTCTATCTCTGCAAATTATGACCTCGTAACTGCTGGAGACAATCGAATCACTCTCCGCAATCTTTGCAGTCTCCTACCCTTGGAATACGTAAGTACGACTGTTTGAGGTCGAGCGGAATAGGTATTCTGAGCATGGACCATGTTGTTGGCTGTAACAGGTGCGCGAGCTGGAGTTCAAGTCTAAACAAACTGCCCTGGAGAATACCATCGGTTCTCTTCGTGAGGCGATCCTTTATCAACAGCTCACATCTTTCGCTGACATCCACATGGCCTAGGCAAAAAAATAACTATGCTTCAAGGAAAAATTCAACACTTAAAACGTGCATTTGATCAGGAAAGGGATAGCCTCATCGAGTCTCGTCGCGAATGCGAGGAAGCATCCAGTGCGTTCTCGTTACCTTGACGCAAGCTTCCTGTTCCTCACTACCAGCCACGAGATCGCAAAATCACCGATCTCGACGACACCCTGCAGAAGCTGACCATATCTCAACACCTAGCTGATCAGCAAAAGGATAGTCTAAGTGAGACTGTCAGTAGACTTCGTGCTGAAGACAAAGAAGCGAGTACGTTCACCATTGGTTCTACTCATGCAGCAATCGACACTTAAGAATGCCTCTAGAAAAAACAATCGGGAAGCTCTCCGTCCAACTAACTCACTCACACCACCTTATCCGTGCTCACGAGCAGAAACATGGGTGCGAAACACTATACGCACAAGGTCGTATATATGATGCGTCAGCAGATCTTCTCGAGATGACCAATACTGTAAACGATCATGTACGATCCAACAGGTTGATTATGGACTGGCTCGCAGGTGAGTTTCCGTGGTGGATAATGGTAGAGCATACATATCATAACTCCTGGTCATCAGAATTTACGCAAAGGTGTGCCATGATGCTCGAAACGATTGGAGATGAGGCATCGCGTGCTGAAAAACACGACGAAGCGGCAGAAGCCTACTCGACTTCATTGTCCCTTATGCCCTCTCATTCAAATGCAGCTCTGATAAAGTGGGCAAGGGCGGCGTTGGTTCGTGGTTCCGTAGGTGAATCATTCCGTGCGTCTGCCAAGGTATGCTTGCCTTTCGTCCACAATCGATAGACTGAAATTCGTTCTGTCCAGTTCAACGTTCCAGAATTTCTTGTTCACCAAGCGATCTGCGACGCACTTGAAGGGGACGGTCGTGTCCTGGAAGCAATCGAGTCCTTTCAACAAATGAAAGCCCAAGTACAGGAGGACACGAGTACTCAGGTGGAACGGGCAAAGTGGGAACTCGGTGAGTGTGACTGTGACTGTGACCTTTGATAGTGACACGTTATGTAATCATAGATTTCCATCGGCGTTGTTTTGAGAGGCTCGTGATACTGGGTGACACCGCGATGAACTCCGGCGACCCTGACTCGGATGAAGCAATGAAGGCATACTCCACCGCGTTGTCATTCTTTCCATCGAATTCAAACCACGTTTTGACCAAGTGGATCAGAGCAGCAACAGTTCGAGGGAGAGTGCGTGCTGCGTTCAGTGCAGCTTCTCAGGTATGCTCCGCTGTGATAGTTTGTATATGCAGAACAACTTATTTGTTGTGGCTCAGTTCAACCTACCGACGTTCGATATATATCGGTGTTTCTGCGACATTCTTGAAGACGATGATCATGTCATAGAAGGGATCGTATATTTCAGGCAGATGCAAATAGAACTCCGAGGGGATACGAGCTGCCCAGAGGACCGGGCTCGATGGGAACTGGGTTGGTATTTCAGTGACGTATTCGTGGAAAACTTGAACACGTGTTCCAGATTTCCAACGACGCTGTGTGGAGAAACTCGAAAGACTCGGGGACGCTGCGATGGTCTCTGAAAACTACAAGGTCGCCGTCGCTTACTATGCCAACACATTGTCACTCGAGCCCACACACAAGGATAAGATTATCTTGAAATGTTGCGAGGCACGAACACGATCTTTGGATGAGGAGCTTGCTCGAGCCAATGGGGTAAGGATGAGGCTGCATTTCATATGCATTCCATTGAGACTGATGTTCCATTTCACTTAGGAGATCAAGCGCGACCCATCATCTTATGAGGGGTACAGTAGAAAGCATGCGGTGCTGCATCGCATGGGTCGATTTCGGGAAGCGTTCAAGGGGTTCGAGAGTATGCTTGCAAAAATCAATGAATCACCGGATCCAGATATCCGAAGTATGTGGTTTAGTTCATCCTTTAGCGTAATCTAACCACCGTTACAGAACTTTGTCAGCAATATGAAGATGTTACACCCACGATTCGACACCTTGTCCAGAAGGCTATCCGCGACATGCCTCGAGTACTCATCAATACCCGCACCGGGCGTCTGTATGACAAAGTGGCACAAGCAGTCATGTTCGAGCAACAACTCGTCTTCGACGAACTACGATCCATGATGATTACTCGGGTCGACGAAGCGCGTATTTGGGGCGAGGTGAAACAATATTACCGATACGTAATGTTCTCCCACAGGTGGGAGGATGGAGAGCCTCTCTTTCAAGCGGTTGAGGGTATCTCGGTCTATGCCCTTGGACTCTCCTCGGCGAACGTCAAGCTGCAGACATTCTGTAAGATTGCACAGGCTCTCGGATTCGAATGGGTATGGTCGGATACGTGCTGCATTGACAAGAAGGATACCGTCGTGTTGCAAGAGTCATTGGTGGCCATGTTTACATGGTACCGCGGATCCTCCCTTACCATTATCTACCTCCGTGGAGTCTCGTCGGAGCTCCAGAAACCCGGTGCACTTCAGAGAAGCACCTGGAACACACGGGCATGGACCTACCAGGAATACGTTGCCGCTGAGACGGTTCAGTTTTATACGGAAGACTGGAAGCCGTATCTCGATCTGAAGATGTACAACCACAAGAAATGTCCGGAGATCATCCAGGAGATGCAGCAAGCTGCGGGGACCCTTACCCAAGAGCTGTCAGTTCTTCGGCCAGATTTGGGGAGGGTACGAGAAAAGTTGTCTGTGGCTTCAAGGCGCTATACAACAGTCATGGAAGACGCTGCCTATTCGCTGCTTGGGATCTTCAATGCATCAATTCCGGTGATCTACGGGGAGGGAAATCGTGCAGTCGGACGACTTCTCGATCACGTTCTCACTGGATCTCGGGACATCACCATTCTGGCCTGGACAGGGCATGCGGGGGACTACAATAGCTGCCTACCTGTCGATCTGACAGTCTATGATCAAATGGTGCCGCCACATGTTCCAGAATCACTCGAGACTGCCCAGATGGATCGCATAGTTGTGGCATTGCGCTCGTCACTGCCCGACGTGTCTCAAGCTGTGACACTTCATCGGACTCTCTCCTATCTTCCCCCACCCTCATTTGCTGCCAGTCGCCTGCAACTCTCTGGCATCACTTTTCCTGTCACTGAACTTTCGGAAATTGATTCTGATTCCAATGGGCGAGTTTATCGTGCGACGGTTGACATGGTCGGGGACATTGAGATCGAGACCACGGACGACCTGGCACAGATGGATGATCTATTTCTGATTCACCCTTGGATCGACCCCTTGCTCAGCCAAAATAGTTCACGCCGTGCCGGCGTCAAGGTTGATCCAGTCACCTGTGCGCTACGGCTGGTTGCCCGATTAAGGCAGCCGTTTGGTGCTCTAATGCTTGCACCGTTGTGGGGCAAACAGCACAAGCGTGTGGCCGCGGATAGTTTAATCATGGTGCGAGTACGCGAGGATGCGTCGTTGGCAGAGTTGACAGAGAATGTCGTCACGATCGACGTACAGTAAGCGTGGTTTGAAATTTGGAGTTTGGCATGATGGACCTACTGGACCTTATTACTGCTTTCATCCACCACTATACCGACTGGATCTCTGTGTTGTAGCCGTTGCATGTATCATTTTTTAGTTTTTTCTTCTGATAGTCACGATAACAGGGAAATCCGAAACCATCATACTGTACTTCCGGCGTTATACGGCACAACAGTATTGTACAGTGACCAAGGGCGTCCCACACGACGTATCCATGATCTCAAGACCAACAAATCAACGTGGGACCAACTCACGCCAGGGTGCAGAAACCAACGGAATGGAAGATGTAAAGACGTTGCTTCAGGAAAAGAATGACCGAGTACGTTGCTTCCGTTGAACCTTCCCAGAACTCTGCTCTCATATTCCTCTAGATATCGACCCTCGAGACCAATCTAGAGGCCTACAGCGCCCGTGCTTCGACTGGCTAGACCCGTTTATTGAAAACCATCGATGTTCTGGATGCGCTGCGTTCTCGACATGCGCTGGAAATTTCAGCAGAGGAATAGGACAGAAGAAGTTCGTACACGAACTGGATCGCTGGCGCACGGTGGCGAAAGATGAGTTGAAGGATATGGTCGAGGGTCTGATCGGGAAAGGTGTGTAGTAGTTCATTCCGCCTCTTGAGCTCTCCTCCGAACGCCCTGTTCTCATGGACGTCCATGATGTCGTTTTTTTTCTTTCCCTTCTTTCGGCCTTCCAGTCCAAGTCTCGAACGAATGGAGCTCATGGCTGTGTAGCCGGATGCACATCACGAAACATGCGGATGTGTCGTCTTTCCCGCTCTCTAAACCCATCCGCCGCCTTCCAGCGAGGCCATCTCAATGTCGAATACTCATACCTAGAGCAAGTTTCCCTAGGCGTTCTTCATGGCGGAAGAACGAGAGACGACAGGAACGACAA
Organism: Spongiforma cf. squarepantsii; assembly: GCA_038094135.1. Classification (NCBI taxonomy): domain Eukaryota; kingdom Fungi; phylum Basidiomycota; class Agaricomycetes; order Boletales; family Boletaceae; genus Spongiforma; species Spongiforma cf. squarepantsii. The sequence goes on along the minus strand of JBBPTK010000288.1, from coordinate 9,945 downwards.
CGACGATCTACTTGCCTACGCGACCTCTATCATCGCCCAGTTGAGGATGGAATTGGAGTTTGAACGCCAGAATGACAGAAGAGCTGCAGAAGAAGTCAACCTGGGCGTCGAAGAACTCGAAGCCAAGGTCGCCGTGCGCGAAACTGAGCTAGAAAACGGTATCGTCTCGATCGGAGATCGTGAAAACCAACCAACGGAACCTCAGGTCAGTTCCCTCTACGCGCGTGAGACGAGGAAGCCTACGAATGCCATCCTCGAATCTCCCTCAAATCCCTTGGCAAACAGCTCTTGCCTCCGGGCCTCCATGAAACCTCATCTGCCTCCTCGCTGTTTGGGAGTCAACACTCGTTCGACAAAGCCAGGGGCGACATCGATCAGACTCAGAGTCCCTCTACCACCGTCCATGAGAATGTGATCGAGAAGAAGCTTGCGAACAAGCAGGTCGATCTGACAACCTGGAAGATCTTGCGGGACTTTGTTGGCGAGAGCGCGATCAAGCAAGTGTTGGATGCTGTGGAGAATGATGGAACGCGGTTCGAGGTGCGTGACTCTTGTTGCTTCGTTTCGACCTGGACCCTTTGGGGTCGGATGTGGCATTATTTCTGTTGGCTAGAATGATATGCTCACGTGTGCCCGTGTTTGATGCAGGATATCATGTGGGCGACGTATGATTACCCAGAGACGCTCTCAACCACGGTCTCTTCGATTCGCGCGTCGTTGCCTGTCTCGAATACACCACTCCGATTGAGGTTTTGCTGGTTTCACAGGAGAAGATGACGACGGGCATGGCGAGGCATTTGGAGAGCTTAGCATCACACCATGATCAAATGGCCAGCGCACTTCATGACAGCGAGGCTGGCATCCTTCATTTAGAAGACGAAATGCAAGGTACGTATCGAAGAGCTCTGTTTCTCCGAACATACGACTCATTCTTGTCTGGCAGCGATGCATCGAGATATGGACGAGCTTCCTGCGATCATGGCAGAGCTCGAACAAGACGTGAATTCCATTGAGGAAGGTCAGTGAGCATGGTGTGTCGACTTGCTGTGGACCATCTTACTGATGCCATATCACGTGTTAGCGAGAAACTGGTGGTCGCCAAGACTGCTGCGCAGGAACAACTAGATGCGAGCCGTAATATCCTAGACGATCTCGATGCACTCGGGGATATCATGTCCGACATGCTACAGAAGCAACAAGGGTCGAGGTGCGCGTTGTGTCTCGTCCGCTTCGGTACACAAACTAATGCACGCGATTCTCCATTGAGCCTGCAACAGGCGGACTGCGAGGATCTCTTGGAAGGCCTTCAATAACGTTTGTTGGTCATAGAGGACCTGTATCACCGATTCGTCCGATACCCTTCTCATCGAGATTGCAAGGTGACGACAGTACCGCGAAGTCACAGAGAAGCTCATGGAGGGTATGATGGTTGAACTGGGTATCACGTCTTCTGGTAAGGCTTCTTCATAAGCTCTTGGCTGTCGTGTGCACTGTGTCTGACGAGCGCCATCCGTCGGACAGAGGAGTGCCAGAAGCACAAAGACTTTAATGCCGAACTTGAGGTGCACATCCCTGCGGACATTTGTCTCTGTATTGAGAATCCGCCAACGAAGTGGGAAGTGGTCCCGTGGGTGGGTGATATACGCGAGGTATTACCAGAGATTGATGCTGATTTACTGGCGCAGGTAAGTTTGAGGCTCCGCTAGCGTGGACTTGGCATGCTGGCTGCCTTTGTGTTTTGTAGGTTAGCTAGTTCCTGTACGATAGAAACTAGTAGAAGGCGATAGCAAGTTCTAAGGGGACGGAAGTTTAGCCCAGAAAGGGGAAAAACTTAGTCGTTCATTCGAGATACGTTGGCGCTAGATACGGGCGACGATCGTTGAGAGCCTGAGAATGAGCGAGAGAAAAGCTGAGCCGATGCGGTGCGATTCGATTCGATTCAAAGAGGATCTGAGCTATGCTAAAAGGGAGTAGTGAGAAATGACGAACTACAAAACGAGAAGGAAGCGAGATGAAAAGAGGAAGGAGAAGGCATGTGTGATGATGGAAAGGGTGATCGAGACCGTTTGACGAGTGATATCGGGAAGTAGAGGCAGCGCGTACCTTACAGTTTGCAAGCAAGGAAAATATCAATGGGTGGTGAGGTGGTGTAAACACCCAGTAGTGGTAGTGTATAGATGTTTGACAACTTGCTGGAGAGTATCATCTCAGTTATAATACCACATTCATATTGATGATTCAAACGGTCTGGTTAGGACAGCACAAGAACGAGTCAATGGCAACCAAGAATACTACACCATTGTTGAAGGGATGTGCTCATAAACTCATTCCGAAGTACACCAGAACCCTACAGGGTCGTTAAGGATCACGGTAATAACCCCTTCGCATTGGACTTACGCTGTGGGATTCATTCCGTATATCATTCACATTGCTGAGAGTACAATGATTGACTGTTCCCGGGACGGCACAGGTGGCTACAATGAATCAGTATGGTCTATAGAGAAAATTGTTGCTCACCACGAATCAGGCACGTCGTCCCTGTTCCAAGTTCGATGGTCAACAGGTGATACCACCTGGCTTCCCTACCATCAGGTCAAGCATCTCAGCACGCTCCTCGAATACTTCGACATTGGATGCCTCCAGAGCAGAAGGGCTTATGATGGACGACCCTCGGGTGTTCAATGGGACCTGTTCGTGGATCAGCAGGTGTCTCAGACTCGAATCAGCGTGCTCCACGAAAAAAATACCGAAGCAAGAAGGGCAACGCCCTCCCAGCTCGAAATACATCTACGGCACCCTCATCTCTTGCCGCTCAAATCAGGGAGGACCCTCAGTTTTTTGAATACTGCAATGAAATCTGTCGCCTCGTAGACATCGTGGTCGCAGGGTTACACTCCCCAGATGATGGCGAAACGCGTGAACATGGAGAGAAAACGCTTAATGGTCACGTATTGAAATCCAGACGTTGATAACTTGATACCCACGATGGAACTTACTATGAATTAGGGCCCGATTCAACTTGGATGACACGAGGTGATCATGAGAGTGACAGATTCTTCAGACCTCAATGATTCGACTAAAGAGTGAGAACCTGTATTGACATCTGTGCAGAACTCGTTCTTGGAGGAGAGAAAGGATGCAAGTGACAAAGTTCATTGTTCATTATAGGCCCAGTGTATGCTATGAGGCGGGTCATGGGTATGATCGATGCGGGCAGCGTCCAAACGGAGGCGTCAATGTGGCCATGGCCTGCTCTGCACGGACAAGTAAACAAACGGGTAGAACAACACATCACGAGCATTCACAAGCTCGACATCATGAATAGTGAGGTCGTCACTATCAACTTTCTATTCCCCAGTCAGCACTAGTGACGACGACGAGAGTGAAAGTCAACTGACAGGTGTGCCAAAGCGTAAGCGCCCAGAGCAGCGGGTAACCTTGCGTGTTCAAGAAGTCTGATTACTGGAATGTATCGATAACGGGGCACGTGTACGCCAGGCGACAATAACTGCACGAGCTCGGTCAGCGACCGTACACGTTCTTTTCACCCACACTTACATCTCGTCGGCGACCATCGTCTCACACAGTATTCTTTTCTGCAATCTGATATAACAGAGCATGGCTGCCAGATACATTCGGCAGCGGGAAAGTGGTGCGTTCATCGAGAGAGACGAGTAAAGGAACGATGTTAATGGGAGCTACAGTGTCGGGTGGAGTGGAACGCAGGTCATCGCCGTCAAGCAATCAGCGCAAGGAGGAGACGGTGAACGGAGGTGAGATACACGAATCAGATACAATGTCATACTGACTGGACCCCCCAGAGCGGAGTGAAACAAATTCTTTCAGAACCATCGACAAGCCGATTGAAATTGATCTTGGAGAGCCATTGTGGTTGATCGCATTCCTCGATGAGCAACACGTTGTGAGTGGTACAGTGAGCGGAAAGATTCAACGCTGGCGAGTCGAAGATAGAATGAAGGCGGGGCCGACCATGGATGCGGGAGAAGATATTTGCAGCATTGCAGTGTCGAAAGACGGAGAATGGGTTGCAAGTGGGGCGGAGAGTGGTCAAGTGGTGATATGGAATGCAGCGAGCGGGGAAAAGCTGACCACGTGGAAGGCGCACAGCCGGTCGGTGTATGCGGTCGATTTCATTGAAGACAAGACGCGAGTCGCAACGGGAGCAAATGACAAGACTGTCTGTGTCTGGGACGTCTCCACGGGCAGGAGATTGCTTGAGCTCAAACACGACTACCGTTTGTCCGCTGTCAAATTCTCTCCGGATGGACTCTTCATCGCCACAGCCTCGTGGACACGGATGTCCCTCGCTGGGTCTGTTCGGATATTCGACTCTCGAGACGGTCAAATCCTCGTCGACTTTCCAATTCGAGTTGGCGTGCTGACTAATCGAACACTCGCTTGGACGTCAGACGGCAAGCGACTCTTTGCATTATCTGATAAGGGCAAGATCAGTTGCCTCGACGTATTCTCACAAACAACGCTCTCGACGTGGGATATCCACAGCAGCGACAAACCCCACTCTATCACTCTCTCAAACGATGGAGCATTCATCGCTGCGTCGGCTAACTCAATGGTCTCCCTCTGGGACACCAGGACGCAACAGCAAGTTGGTTCTATCCTCAAACTGAACCACCGTGCCGTTTCAATCGCTATCTCTGCAAATTACGACCTTGTAACTGCTGGAGATAATAGAATCACTCTGTGCAATCTTGACAGTCTCCTACCCGTAAGTACAACTGTCTTAAGGTCGAGTGGAAATGGTATTCTGAGAGTGAACCATGTCATTGACTATGCAACAGGTACGCGAGCTGGAGTTCAAGTCTAAACAAACTGCCCTGGAAAATACCATCAGTTCTCTTCGTGCGGTGATCCTTTATCGAACTGCCCACGTCTTTCACTGACATCCACATGGCCTAGGCGAAAAAATAGCTGAGCTTGAAGGAACGATCGAACACTTAAAATGTGCATTTGATCAGGAAAGGAATAGCCTTAGCGAGTCTCTTCGCGCTAGCGAGGAAGCATCCAGTGCGTTCTCGTTACATTGACGCGAGTTCCTGTTCTTACTATCAGCCACCAGATCGCAAAATCTCCAATCTCGACGACACTGTGCAGAAGCTGACCGTATCTCAACACCTAGCTGAACAACAAAAGGATAGCCTGAATGAAACTGTCGATAGGCTTCGTGCTGAAGACGAAGCAGCGAGTACGTTCACTATTGGTTTACTTGTGCAGCAATTGACACTCGAGAATACCTCCAGAAAAAACGATCGAGAATCTCTCCGCTCAATTAACCCACTCACACTACGTTATCCGTGCTCACGAGCAGAAACATGGGTGTGAAACCCTATACGTACAAGGTCGTATATACGATGCGTCAGCAGGTCTTCTCGAGATGACCAATACCGTAAATGATCATGTACGATCCAACAAGTTGATTGTGGACTGGCTCGCAGGTGAGTTTCCTGGCGAGTCTTGGTAGAGCATACAGATCACAACTCCTGGTCATCAGAGTTTACGCAAAGGTGTGCCGTGATGCTCGAAAAGATGGGAGACGAGGCATCGCGTGCTGAAAAACACGACGAAGCAGCAGAAGCCTACTCGACTGCATTGTCCCTTATGCTCTCTCATTCAAATGCAATTCCGATAAAGTGGGCGAGGGCATTGCTTCGTAGTTCCATAGGTGAATCACTCCGTGTGTCTGCCAAGGTATGCTTGCCATTCGTCCACAATTAATAGACTAAAATTCATTCTGTCCAGTTCAAGGTTCCACAATTTCTTGTTTACCAAGCAATCTGCGACGTACTTGAAGGGGATGGTCGCGTCCTGGAAGCAATCGAGTCCTTTCGAGAAATGAAAGCCAAAGTACAGGAGGACACAAGTACCCGGGTTGAACGGGCGCAGTGGGAACTTGGTGAGTGTGATTGCAACTGTGACATTCCGTGAGCTAGCTGACATGTCGCTCAGATTTCCAGCGGCGTTGTTTTGAGAGACTCGTGATACTGGGTGACACCGCGATGGATCCCGGCAACTCTGACTCGGTCGATAAAGCCATGATGGCTTACTCCACCGCATTATCATTCTTTCCTTCTAATTCAAACCATGTCTTGATCAAGTGGATCAGAGCAGCAACAGTTCGAGGAGGAGTGCGTGCCGCATTCACTGCAGCTTCTCAGGTACGCTCTGCTGTGATAGTTCAGATATGCAGGATGACTGACCTGTCGTGGCTCAGTTCAACCTACCGACGTTAGATATATATCGGTGTTTCTGCGACATTCTCGAAAGCGACGATCACGTCATAGAAGGGATTGTATATTTCAGGCAGATGCAAATAGAACTGCGAGGGGACACTACCTGCCCAGAGAGCCGAGCTCGATGGGAACTTGGTTAGTATTTCTATGTGATGTATTCGAGGATATCTTGAACATACACCCCAGATTTCCAACGACGCTGTGTTGAGAAACTCGAAAGGCTCGGCGACGCTGCCATGGCCTCTGAAAACTACGAGGTTGCTGTCGCTTACTATGCCAACACACTGTCACTCGAACCGACGAACAAGGATGTGATCATCTTGAAGTGTTGTAAGGCACGAACACGATCTTTGGAAGTGGAACTCTCTCTCGCCAATGGGGTAAGGACAAGACTAGGTTTCATACGTACCTCATTGAGACCGATATTCCATTTCACTTAGGAAATCGATAGCGACCCGTCATCTTATAAGGGGTACAGCAGAAAGCATGTGGTGCTGCATCGCATGGGTCGGTTTCGAGAAGCATTCAAGGCGTTCGAGAGTATGCTTGCAAAAATCAATCAATCACCGGATCCAGATATCCGAAGTATGTGATTTTCGTTCATCCTTTAGCATGATCTAATTGTTGTCACAGAACTTTGTGAGCAATATACGGATGCTACTTCCACAATTCGACAACTTGTCCAGAAGGCTATTCGCAACATGCCTCGAGTACTCGTCAATACCCGCACCGGGCGTATGTATGACAAAGTGGCACAAGCAGCCATGTTCGAGAAGCAACTCGTCTTCGACGAACTACGTTCCTTGATGATTAATCAGGTCAACGAAGCGCGTATTTGGAGAGAGGTGAAACAATATTATCGATACGTAATGTTCTCCCACAGATGGGAGGACGGAGAACCTCTCTTTCAAGCGGTTGAAGGCATCTCGATCTATACCCTGGAACTCTCCTCGGCGAACGTCAAGCTGCAGACATTCTGTAAGATTGCACGGGCTCTTGGATTCGAGTGAGTGTGGTCGGATACGTGCTGTATTGACAAGAAGGACAATGTCGTGTTGCAAGAGTCATTGGTGGCCATGTTTACATGGTACCGAGGATCGTCCCTTACCATTATCTACCTCCGTGGAGTCTCGTCGGAGCTCCAGAAACCCGGTGGGCTTCAGGGAAGCATCTGGAACACTCGGGCATGGACCTACCAGGAATACGTCGCTGCTGAGACAGTTCAGTTCTATACGGAAGACTGGAAGCCGTACCTTGGGCTGAAGATAGACAATCACAAGAAATGTCCAGAGATCGTCCAGGAGATGCAGCAAGCGGCCGGGACCCTTACCCAGGAGTTATCAGTTCTTCGGCCAGATTTGGGGCGGGTACGAGAAAAGTTGTCTGTGGCTTCGAGACGCCATACAACGGTGATGGAAGATGCTGCCTATTCGCTCCTTGGGATTTTCAATGCTTCCATTCCGGTGATCTACGGGGAGGGAAACCGTGCAGTCGGACGGCTTCTCGATCACGTTCTCACTGGATCTCGGGACATCACCATCCTGGCCTGGACAGGGCATGCGGGGGACTACAATAGCTGTCTACCTGTTGATCTGACAGTCTACGATCGGGTGGTGCCACCACATGTTCCGGAATCATTCAAGGCTACCCAGATGGATCGCATGGTTGTGGCATTGCGCTCATCACTGGCCGACGTTTCTCAAGCTGTGACACTTCATCGGACTCTCTCCCATCTTCCCCCACCCTCATTTGCTGCCAGTCGTCTGCAACTCTCTGGCATCACTTTTCCTGTCATTGAACTTTCGGAAATCGGTTCTGATTCTGATCGGCGCGTTTATCGTGCGACGGTTGACATGGTCGGGGACATTGAGATCAAGACCATGGATGACCTGACACAGATGGATGATCTATTTCTGATTCATCCCTGGATCGACTCCTTACTCAGTCAAGATAGTTCGCGCCGTGCCGGTGTCAAGGTTGATCCAGCCACCCATGCGCTACGGCTGGTCGTCCGTTTAAGGCAGCTGTTTGGTGCTCTAATGCTTGCACCGTTGTGGGGCAAACAGTACAAGCGTGTCGCTGCGGATAGTTTAATCATGGTTCGAGTACGCGAGGATGCGTCGTTGACAGAGTTGACAGAGAATGTCGTTACGATCGACGTGCAGTAAGCGTGGTTCATGAGATTTGGAGTTAGGCATGATGAAACTACTGGATCTTATTACTGCTTTCATCCACTACTATACCGACTAGATCTCTGTGTTGTAGTCGTTGCAGGTGAGTCACGGTAACACGGAAAACTTCTTCCGGCGTCTGCCATCAACCAAGGGCGTCCCACATGTCCACTACACGACGTATTCACGATCTCAAGACCAACAATGTAATATATGGGATCAACTCATGCCAGGGAGCAGACACCAACAGAATTCGAAGATGTAAAGACGTCGCTTCAGCAAAAGGATAATCGAGTGCGTTGCTTCCGTTGAACCTTCCGAGAATTCCGCTCTCATATTCCTCTAGATATCGACGCTCGAGACCCGTCTAGAGGCCTACAACACCCATGCATCGACTTCCTAGACCCGTTTATTGAAAACTATCGATTTTCTGGATGCGCTACGCTCTCAACCTGCGCCGGAAATTTCAGCAGGGGAACAGGAAAAAAGAAGCTCGTACACGAACTGGATCGCTGGCGCACGGTGGCGAAGCAGTTAGAGGTGGAGAAGGATGAGTTGAAGGATGTGGTTGAGGATCTGATCGAGAAAGGTGTGTCATAGGCCATTTCGCCTCTTGAGCTCCGAACGTCCTGTTCTTATCGACGTCCATGATGTCATTTTTTTCTTCCCCCTTCTTTCGGGCTTCCAGTTCAAGTCTCGAACGAATGGAGTTCATGGCCGTGTAGCCGGATGCACATCACGAAACATGCGGGTGCGTCGTCTTTCCCGCTCTCCAAATCCATCCGTCGCCGAGCGTGCACGAATTGATCGTCTGTACCCATCTGTGCAAGTAGGATTCCTAGCCGTGAACTCGGACTGCTCCGAGCCTGGACACTGGAGTCACTATACACTGCTCAGAACAATGTTGCATCCTCTGGCAACAAGTATCCCTGGCTCCTCTCCCAGTCTTCCTGCCACTCGTTCAGCCTCCTCATCATATCTGCCCATTCATCCTCTGTTTCCACTCCCTCCAACCACCACCTTTGTAACCCCAGTTCCTCCACCCGCTTCCACCCCCGTTTCAAGTAACCATAACCCCCCGCTTCCCGTCGCCACGCCTCGACAAACGCGACGCCATCATCGGGCATCGCACCCCGGCGTTTGAGACGGTCGATCAGCCCATCCTGATAATCGAACGCGGATCCGTCCACCATCTGGTGTCCGACGCGGTACGGGTCATATCCCCGGGACCGTAAATCGTCCTCGTCTGCATCGAGCTCGTCCAATAATGCCTCGCGTGACCCGAGCGCGCTCGCATTGACGATGCTCCGTGCTGCGTACACACCCTGTGCCAGGTCCGAAGGACAGTTGGCCACGAGGATCGGAAGACCGATGAATGCGAGCGCGTTGGTGGGGTACGACGCGGAGAGTGAGAAGATGTGGCGGTGCAGAGGGAAGAGGTAACGCAGATTCGTCGTCAGTCCATCTGAGCCACGTTCGCGCGATGCAGTAGGATTGACAGACAC
>JBBPTK010000287.1:0-18770 GCA_038094135.1 Spongiforma cf. squarepantsii | reverse complement strand
TTTCTATGGAGGACGGAGCAACAATATTAAGCAAGGAACAAGGCAGGAGTAGAAGAGGATATCCAGGAGCGGAGTCCCTATTTCCCCCTTTAAGCCAATGTGTTCCAGAAAAGATATAGGAGAAAAAGGAGAAACATCAGAGATATAACAGAGATCAGAGGAGTAATGGAGATAAGCCAAAACACCTAAAGAAAATGAAGGAGGAACAAAAAGTGGTCGGAATAAGCTAGGAGCGAGTCGGAGATAGACAGAGGTGGACAGAAGTCCCAGAGGTGGCATCAAAAGATAGCCGGAGGAGGAGTTTCTGGAGTAAAACTCCTAGGCCTGAGGTGCAAGCATTCATTACGTGTGCATTTGGTGCTGGTATGGCACAATACCCTATACAATCAACGGATTGCCAGTGGGTGAGCCAGATATGACCTATAGCAGATGAAGAGGAACCAAGCAGAGGTGGTGACATCGCATAGCAAGGAGGGGGATGGAGTTGCGTCGGAGTTAGGTAAGGAGGATGGGAAAATGACAAGGAGAAACAGGAGATGGCATATAAGGAGAATATTTAGCGAAAAAACAAAAGTCCGGAGTAAAAATGGAGAAAGGAGGATGAGGAGCAACAGATTAGTTGCTATCATCAGCATCAGAGTCACCATCAATTGGAGGAGTTGATGGAGTCCTGGGTTCAGCTACAGAGGTGAGCTTGGGGCAATTCTGAGTCAAATGCCCTTGCATGCCATAGAAGAAACAAAGTCCGAGGTCAAAACGTCGTTGATGCTCAACCAAGGTGAGTTTGCCATCTGGGCCAATAGGAGATGGAGATTCAGAGTCGGAGGAGTTAGAGGAGTTGGAGTTGGACATGTCAGAGACTTTGGAGTGAGAAGAGGCTGAGTCCTGGGGGTCAGGAGGGATGGAGGAATGACAGGAGGAGTTGTCATCAGAGATAGCATTGGAGTTTAAGGAGTTTAAGGAGTTAGTGTCGGAGTTTAAGGAGTTTGCATCGGAGTTCAAGGAGTTTGTGTCGGAGCTCAAGGAGTTTGCATCGGAGTTTAAGGAGTTTGCATCAGAGATGGAGGAAGAGGTCAAGGAGTTGAAGGAGGTGGATGCAGGTCTGTAGGAGTTCAGATTGGAGGATGTGGAGATCCTTGCAACTTCGTTCTGGCGCTCCCAATACCAATGATCAATTTGTTGGACCATAAGACGAAGATCGGAGATCCTAGAAGGTTTGCCTATACGAGTTAGCTTGTCTTTGATTCAGTTTGGAAGTCCTATATAGAAGCTTTGTGCAAGAGCTCCATGGCCCCAATCTCAGACTTGACTAGCAAGTCGATTCCATTCAACAATATACTCCGAGATGCGCTGTTCATCAAGCATTTGCAGTTGCTCCAAGGAGGCTTCTGCATCGGCAATCGGATCATGTGGTCCAAAGTTCAACTGGAGTTCTAGGAGGAAGGAGGCCCAATTGTCCATCCAGAGCGGTCAGAGTTCTGGAGTTTGGAAGGAGAGGAGATCTGGTTCAAAATAGTGGAGTGCATCTCCTTTAAGGTAGGACTGGGCAAAGATGACCTTATTACGATCCTTTCGGAATGCTTTCGGATTGGCTTGGAAGATGAGTTCACACTGAACTATGAATTTCCGGAGTTCCTTCGGAGTTTTCCCATCAAAGGGATCAGGTCCCTGAACCTTAGGAGATCTAACTCTGGAGTTCCTTTGGAGTGTGTGACGCATCAAGCCCTTGATCGCATTCATGAGTGCAGAGGCAGGATGATGATTACTGAGGGCAGGAGTTGGATCGGAGGAGTTGGAGGAGTCATAGGAGTCATAGGAGGAGTTGGAGGAGGAGTTGGAGGAATCAGAGGAGTCAGAGGGGGAGTCGGAGAAGTCATAGGAGGAGTAGTGCCTGCTTCCCTGCCTGGATGCTGTGATATCCAAAGGCGGAAATTGGGACAGGTTGCTTCTTCGAGTGGTGGAGGACAGAGGTCTATAGGATCTAGGAGTCATGGAGGAGGGTGGAGATGGAGGGTCCCTAAAAACGGAGAAGGAGGAGTGTCCTCCTAGGGTACTATGGTTGGATCTGGAGTTTGAATGAGATGACATTAAGGGTTGGGGATCAACAAGAGTAGTGCGAATATACTGTCAAATTCCGAAGGTTTCTGGAGAAATTCCGATGGAACTCCGTTAGGAGATGTTAGGAGTTCGTGTAGGAGATGTAGGAGTTCTGGAATGGAGGTGTCAGAGTAAGGACGTCGGTGCAGGACTTATATGTTGCGCCCTTGCCGATCCCCTTGTCCTAGTATTTCGGAGGTCGGAGTTCTTAGGAGATAGGAGATAAGGAGTTCGGATTGTAGACTATACAATATTTGCACTGAGGAGTGCTTGGAGTTACATGAGGGATTATATACTAAGGAGTGGTTCGGAGTTCGTAATGGAGAATGTAGGAGATGAGTAAGGAATGACTAAGGAGTTACTAAGGAGGAATGTGGAGATCCGTAATCATATGTGGAGGCTATGGACTTGAACAAGGAACTACAAATATGGAAGTCCTGAGGCTGTGCATGGAAGTCCGATAGGAGATAAATGAAGTCCGATAGGAGATGGACGAAGTCCTATAGGAGATGTCCGGAGATGACTGGAGATGGGCAGGAGATATGCACGGATATGACAAAGAGAGTAAATGCAGGGTGTGGAAGAGCCTTTGTGAATATGTTGGTGATATTCTCACTGGAGCATATAGTGAGTAACTGAACATGGGATAGGTGAACATGGTGGCATACATGGAGGTATTTTGTGTATATGTGTCATGAGCATGCATGGAAGATGGGATCTTCAGTAAGGATGATTGTGCTGTGATTATCACATAGTAAGAGTGTGGCAGTCAGTTGAGAAAAGCTGATAGCATCCAGGAGTGAGCATAACCAGAGGATTTCCTGGGTTGCCTTGCTGGTGGCCATGAATTCTGCTTTGCAAGAAGAAAGAGTGGGGCAGTGTTGTTGACAGGAGCACCAAGTAATGACACCACCACCCAACAAAAAACAGAAGCTGGTCATGGAATGCCAAATATCAGGGCATACAGCATAATTGGAGTCTGTGTGGCCTAAGAGACATGCAGGATGTTCCCCACCCAAGGTAAAGGTGAAATCTCTAGTACCTTCAATGAGGTATTGTACAACATGTTTGGCAGCCTCCCAGTGAATGTGGTGATAACAGTCGAGATACCTGTAAAGTTGGTGGACTACATAAGCAATGTCTGGGCCCATGCCTACAGCCAGATACATCAGGGATCCTACAAGAGATCAGTATGGTATATGTGCAAGTTCATTGGATTCTTCTGCAGTGGCCAGTGACATGGGGTGACTGAGACAGAGGTTAGGGTCCATGGGGAGGTTGACAGAGAAGGTGTCACAGAGGCTGAAATCAGCAATGATGCAATCAATTAGAGCAGTTTGGGAGAGGGAGACTGTTCTACATGTGCAGTTGTGACATATGGCAATCCCAATGCAGAAGTGTGCATCACCAGCATCGGATACAGACCAAATGGATTCTAGTTGTTCACAAAAAGATGAGAGTGCCTCCTTGGAGTTGCTAATGAAAAAGAAATTGTCAATGTGGATAGCAGTGATGATGATGTGTTCCCCCACTTGGCAGTAATAGACAGTGTTCACAGTCAAGGTGTGTGAAACCCCAGGTACACATTTGGGTATGTAGTGTTTCATTCCAAATATGTCCACTTTGTTTCATGCTGTAGAGACCTTTTAACAGTTCCCATACCCAATCTTCCTTTCCAGGTTCTGTGAAACTGTTGGGCTGTTCCATGTAACTGTTACACTTGCACTGCCAAGGATCTCACAAAGAGTCACATTGAGGCAGGACAAGCACCCAGGAGACTGGAAGGATCAAAGTCAGAGATTTGAGGTTCAAGGACTTACTGTTCTATGGTGGAACAGGGCACCTCAAGGGACGAAGGGGTCAAAGGTGAGCAGAGATGAGATTCCAGGTGAAAGTCTGGGAGGTCTAAGCTAGAGAACATGGTTGTTACTGCTAGAGTTTATATACTAATGGGAAATGAGAATGGGATAGTGGTATTGAGGCTGTGGTACAGCTGAGAGAAGATCAGAAGATGATACACATTATGATGAAACAACAACAAGGCTGTGGCATAGCTGGGAGAAGATTGGAAGAAATAAGTACAGCCACAAGAGGACAAATTGTAACAGTAACAGACCTTGTCAGGAGTGAGTGTGCCATTGAGGTAAGTGGTCTTGATATCTAACTGCTCCATCTCCCAGTCCAGTGCAGCTGCAAGGTGGGCGAGGACACAGAAGGATTTGAGTCATGTAGTGGGAGAAAATGTTTTGGAGTAGTCTTCCCCAAAAACAGCAGAGTATCCATGACAAATGTATTGGGCTTTGAAGCAGATAGAATGGCCATCTGCATCATGTTTGAGGTGAAAGATGGGGTGTCCACACATGACACAGTGACCAGGAGGTATGGAGGAGTGAGGTATGAGGCAATATACTCCCATGGCATGAAGAGATTCAAACTTGGCTTGTAGGGTGGACTGCCATTCAGCAGTGTGGGGAGAGGCCATGGCCTCAGCATAGCTGGAAGGATCCCCAGGATAGGGTAGTGCAGAAGCCATGGAAACAGGTGAACAATCAGGAAGGGGCCCATTGCCATCAGTGTCCTTGACAGATGCAGTGAGACCAAGAGCAGTGTGCACTTTCACTGAAGGAACAGGGACACAAGGAGATCAACGAGAGGGTGCTGGAGGTGAGGAAGTGTTGTGAGGGGGTGGGGATGGGGACACAGGTGAGGGAGTTGTGGTGGGTGGTGGTGAGGACAGGGGAGGGGATGGTGGATGAAGTGGTGGGTTGTGGTCTTGGTGAGATTCAATGAATGAGACATGGTAGCTGTTGAGAATGTGATTACATAATCACATTTGATTGGTTAAAATCTTAAGTTTACTTTTACTTATTATCCAATCATACACTATTCATCTTTTTACAAGAACAACAGTCTAGACTTGGTCACATGATCAATTACCTAATCTTCTAGAACATTCCATTCTAGAACAGTCTATATGATGTCACTATGACATCATAGATAAGGATGAGTCATTATTTCATATTCCTGACTCATTCAGATAAGAGCTATTATTCCTATTGGGTAATATTCTTATCATGGGCATAGGGTTCTTATAACCCTTGACCCTTATTTCAAATATACTCTTTATAGGTACTATACAGTACACAAGGACAAACACTGTAAAGTAGTATATAAACCAGGGACTTTCTCCCTGGTACAATAACAAGTTCTACTTGTTCTTGACTCCCACTTCCATCTAAGCCTACAAAGCTTACACTACTACTCTTACCAAGAGTATAGAGAGATAATCTTTGTTTCCACTCTAAACCAAGTGAGTAGAGTTTCTCACTCTACATCCCTTCTTTTATCTCTCCACTTTTCCTTGTTCAACTAAGTGGTTGAGACTGTGCTAGAGGATATCCATTAAGGATTCCTTTAGTAATCAGTGATGGTTTTGCTGGTGGCATGATGGAAGAGTTGATATGCTTTGGAGTCAGGGGAGTATCTGATAAGAATGCATTCAAGGGAATATCAAAGACTTTGGGGTTGTGAATGTTTTGAATGAGTACAAATGTGCAGCAGCCAATCTCTTGTAGATGAGAAAGGTCAGGGCATGAGCTGAACCAGGGTGTATGGCCACCCAGTGAACATGCAGGTGTGTGATTAGTTAGGTAGCATGCTGTAAGTAGGAATTCATCCCAATGGTTAACAGGCATCTCACATGCAGATTGCACTGCCCTAGCTTCCCATGAGAGTGTGATGAATGTGTTCCACATGGCCATTATGTGTGGATGTATGAGGGGCAGTGAATTGTTGCTGGGTGCCACACAATAAGAGCCAGTCATGCAGGTTGGATCATTTTAGTTCACCATTGTCGGTATGATAGATTCCAACAGGGCCTTGAAGTTTCAAGTTCCCTGGCTGCCTCCCAGGTGAGTAGGGCTGTATAAGCTTCAGATTTTGCTGTGAGGGGGATGGTTCAGATGTAGAACAAAAAATCATTGATGATATTCATTGCATGGCAGTGTCCATGCACCAATACATGGTCTGGAAAGTCCATCAAGTCAATGTAAACTATCCCCAATCATCTGTCTGAGTGTTTCCCTTCACATATTTTTGGGACTGTGCTGCAAGTCTGTTTGCCAAGCACACAGTGGGCACAAGAGCCAGGTGGGATGGAAAAGTCAACAGGCATACCTTCAGCAAAGCCAGAAGTAGCCAATTCATGTACAGATTGGTAGTAGTTGGTGTGTCCCAGTCAACCATGCCAGATGTGGAGTGTTGGAGTGTGACTGTGGTGAGCAAAGCATGTTCAGCTGATAACTGTCCACCAGTGAGTGTGTATATACATTGTGAACTCAGGCTGCCAGAGAGGATGTGAGCACCACTGGCTGCAGTCACCCAATAGGAGGACTTGTTAAAATGGGCAGTGCATTGATTCTGTGAGCAGAGTGCTGTGACTGAGAGCAAGCAAACAGTTGCACCTGGTACAAAGATGATGTCACAGAGGGTTAAGTGGAGGCCCTTTGTAATGGTGAGTTTGGTGGTACCTATGTCGACAGCCAAGATTGAGGTGCCACCAAGGCCACTGACAGATCGAGGTGAGATTGGTTTCAATGTATAGAAGTCCAACTCAGTGTTACTGATGTGCACAGAAGCACCACTGTCCAGGTAAAACATGGACACTATGGGATTGATTGCTGTTGCAGCTTGCTGATGGGGTGTCTTATAGGTGATACCAGTGAAGTCAACATTCTGTGAATGGAATCACCAGTCTAGGGAAGCAGTGGGGTCAATCACCAAGAGTAGGGCATCATACTCAGCCAAGTCTGCAGCACTCACTTCCTGAATGAAGGCAGGGATAATGTTGTCAGAGGCAAGGCCTGCAAATTTGATGGCAGGAGCAGCAGAGGTCCTGGTGGGGGTGATCATTGGTGTGGCAATGAAGATGGCTTCACTAGTGGAGGCATCCAGGATGTATACACAGCCTGAGGTGTTGTAGTGTACACTGGGTCCCCATGCTTTGGTGCTTCCATGGGGTGCCTTCAGTGTAGGTGAGGGAGTTGCCTTTGTAGCTTTGGCAGCATGTTTCTCTGCAAGAATGGCATCATGTTCATCAGCATGACTGCCACCCACACACCAGCATTCTGAAGCAGAGTGGCCTGTGCCATTGCAGTTTGTGCAACAGACTTTGTGGCCAGATGTGGAGCAGGTCACACATTTCTGTGATGATTTGGAGGTGCTGTTATTTTTGTTGGGAGTTGTTGAAGCTGTGAGGGTGACAGTTCCTGGTAGGTGCTGTTTTTCTATCACAAGCAGTTGTTGCTCCTGTCCAAGCAGTGGAGAGCATGGTTGGAAGTGTAAGGTTCAGCAGTAGTCCCAGCATTGATGCAATCAGTGATGTGGTTATGCAGGGTTGGGAATTTGGAGGAGAGCACATTCATGAGGAATATGAGGAGGAAATTATCCTGCTGTGGGATCCCAATAGCATATATGTGGTTGATGAGATCACATAGCTGGGTAGCTGTTACAGAGAGATGTTCAGATTGTTTGAATTGCAGGCTGAGGGCTTCCTGAATGAGAAGAATCTGCACAACCAGGCCAAGTTTCTTGTGTCAGGTTTTGAGTGTCACCCAGGCATCTTTGGTAATCATGGTGTTACACAGTAGGAGGCTTTTCTCATGAGTGCACCATGTCTTCAATAGGGCAGTGATGACACACAGATTGTTGATGTCTCAGATGGCACCATCAGTGGGTATGGCTGAGTTTTGTGCTAATTATAGTCTTTTCATAGGCATAGACTGTCATATCCATGCCTGATGGTCCAACACCCTTTTCCAATCACCTCTGATCAACCTCTGATCAACTCCATGTCATCTCTGATGTAATCCCTATAGGAGTTCCCATCTCCTTTTGGATCTCTGTCCCACTGCCTCTGTATTTCCTTTTATGTACCATCTTGTATTATCCCACAGCCTCTGCTTAGGAACTTGCTTTTAGTCATCTCTTAGTGATCCCCTCCATTCCTTATTACAAACTCTGATATCACCTCCATATATATACCTCTGTACATTCCTTACAAACCCCTAGCATGTATATCTTGTCTACATAACCTAATTACCTCCTTATCCTCTGATCTCCAATCCTCCTTCAAAATATAAGGACCCCATGATTTGACAAGGGCACAACACATAAGTCCTGCACTGAAGTCCTCACTCTGCCCCTTCCTAGGCTGTATTGGAATCTCTGGACCTCCATCTCCATATCTCCCCCTCTGTACCCTCAGAACCCCTATTGGACCATGCCCAGAGATACTCTTTATGTATGGTTTTGACATAGACTAAGAGGCAATCTGGCAGGCAGGGTGATATTTATCCTCTGGGGGTGGGGGGGGCATATGCTGATGGGCACTCAGGTTGATCTGCTGATGGTTCAGTGCCATTTAGGTCTTTATCCTGCTCTAGGGATGCAGTGGGTTCTTTAGGTCAGAACCTTGGGGCTCATAACCTGTTGAGCCTAGAGCAAGTAAGCATCCCTCAGCACTATAAGTGAATGGGATGAGGAGAGAATAATGGCTTTATATGTATGGTCATGGATTGAGAAACATGTGAATGATAATGTGAAGAAGTGACATGGTGATGAGGAAAAGTAATGGAATGGAATATGGCATATGTGTCTCATTGGTCACACATCAACACAATTACAGATCAGACAGAGATCAGATGAGGGGTTATACTAGTTGATAAGACCTTTGTGTCATATCCATTCCTGACCACCCACACCCTTCTCCAGCCTTCTCCAGATCAATCCTAACATTTTATCCCTTGAAGTTGTTCTTTCTCTATGTCAAGTCCAGGTGTTCTGAACCTAAGTCTGAGGGAGACCAAAGGGAAACAGAGGGGGGGTATGGAGGTGACATGGACAGAGGTCCAAGATGAGGATGTTGGTGCAGGATGTATGTGTTGCACCCTTGTTGAATTATGGTCCTTGGATTTTGGAGTTAAGGAGAAGTTGGAGAAGGACTTAGATGTTTAACATTAATATTTGAACTAAGGAACTGCACCAGAAATACATAGGGTTTATATACTAGGGTTCCAATTGGAGTTCATAACAAGGAATGAAGAACATGAGTAAGAAATTAGAAATCATGTGTTGGAAAAATCTAGACAGCATTAAACACCATTGTATGTCATTGTAATGGACTGTTTTCAGCTGATGCATGATAATGCATTGCAATGGACCCTGATCTTTATGGTAAAGCATTTCCATGTCTCAGAGCATGTGTACAATGTGATGACATTGTCATGCCATGGCAATTGGTCAATTAGCATCATTATTCATTACTATATACACCACTGCCATTGTACCACTGTTTGATAATTTCAATTTTATTTTATTTTATGATTATTATAATTCATGCTACTAGTAGTAATACAATGCCCTAGTAATGTATGAAGACTGATGGCTCTTGATCCTGTACCACCACCATCTCCCTGTGGGAATTCCCTTCCCCCCCCTCCCCTTCCTGCTCCAGAAACATACCTGTCTGCCATCTGGCTACACCATTTATCTTTCTGATATTGGCAAACACTACCACTCCTTCCCCACTGGAGCTCTGAAGCTTCAGTACTGTCCACCCTTCCTGCCAAAGTATATTCTCACCCACTTCACCACTGCTCCCTTCTGTTGGTCTTGGACCACAAGGGGTAGTGTTTAAAGGTCTGATCCTAGGACTGCAAAAAAACTGAGACCAAACTGGACCAGACTGATTAGGACTGGTCCTGATTGGTCCCGGTCTTGTCTGGTTGTGGAAAAGATCAGTCTTGGTCTTTCCAGATCTGGAAAAATGAAAGACTGATCAAAAACTGGTTGTGACTGGTCCAGACCACAACTGATAGGTAGCCCCTATTAGCTACCTATCAACCCCATCTACCATAATTTTGTTGTGAATTTAGCTTTTTTTTTTGGTACTTTAATCTTCGATCTAAATTTTAAGGAGGTAAAAAATATAAATGTCTATATCTCGAGATCAGATGATTGGATTGACACAATTAGTAGCTCAGATGACTCTTTACTAACACCAGTACAGCCACCACTAAGGTCACTGATCACATCATGATTGAGTAGAAAGTGATCATTCAGGTATGCATTTTGAGATCTAAGATAAAAACTTAAATCACTCATATCTCAATGAGATCTCAACTGATTTGCAAACTTTTTGGTGTGATCAAACTGTGGGAATGCATAGTATATTTCAGGCACCCAAGACACCAGTCACAACCAGTTGTGGACTGGTAAAAGACTAATCAAGACCAGTTTTCATTGGTCCTGGTCCAGTCTTTCCTGTTTTGGAATTTTCCCACAACCAGTCTGGTCCAGTCTTTTTGCCAAATCACGTCTTTTTTGCCAAATCACAAAAAGACCAGACTGGACCAGACCTTAAAACACTAACAAGGGGTGGCTCCCGCAAGGGCAAGATCTTTTTGATGCCCACAATTCCCACATCCTGCTTAGCAGGTGCTCCACAGGTGCTGCACTGGACCATGGACCTGTTCCACTCATTCAAGGCCCACCTGGACCCCACAGCTCTCACCTCCAATGGTCATGTGAAGTCTGGCATTGTACAGATATATCAGAGCAACATGCTCCTTCATGCTATGCCTCTCAGCTCTGTGCTCCACAGACATCCACTCTGGGCCTGGCTTCCTCTATGCCTGATCCTTCCATCATTATCACCTCCCTGAGGGTGGAAGCGACTTTCTTGCAGGCATTTATCTCTAATCTCCATTGGCATTTATCTCTAAACACCCCCCTGTCTAAGTCATCTCCCTCTAACCCTTCCCCCCTGGTCTGCCCCTCCTGCCCTACCTACTCCCTCAACCACTGATCACCCTTCTTGCACTAAGTATGTCACCATTGTTGCTGATCCACACCCTCTGTGACAGAATCTTTTAACACCTTTGACACCTTTGACACTGATGATCAGCTCCCCACCATTCCTGAAGCAGACCACCCCACACCTGCCACCCTCACTATCTTTGAGCTGTCTTGGATTGGTGGTGACTCTACCCCCACTGGCAGCTCCATGCCAACTCCTCAGCCCCCCTCCCCCATTCCACTTGTCCTGGCTGCTCCCCCCCTAGGTAGCTGAGACTGTACCACCTGTCATCTGGAAGGTCTCCTGGATGCCCTACCCCTTCCAGCACACTCCCTCATGGATGGCACCCATGGATTGACCTGGGACTCCTATCTGGATGAGCACCCTGACTTTCAGGATCTCTTTCCACTGCCTGGCTGTCCACCCTGTCTGTCCTCACTTCCACCCCATACTGCCATATGGACCTGCTGCAGCACCTATGCTGGCTTTGCCATGGCTACCTATTGCATTCACTGTCAAGTCTGGGTCTTCTGGACCTAAGTCCAAGGGAGGTTGAAGGGGAATAGAGGAAATGGTTCAGAGGTGGTATGGATGGAAGTCTGAGATGAGGACATTGGCACAGGACATATGTGTCATGCCCTTGTTGAACTACAGTCCTCAGATTTTGGAGATGAGGAGAAGTCAGAGAAGGACTTAGAAATTAACTTTAATATTCAAACTGAGGAACTACATTGGAAGTATGTAGGGTTTATATACTAGGGATCTGATCAGAGTTCATAATAAGAAATGAAGAACATGAGTAAGAGATTAGAAATCATGACTAAGAAGGAATGTGGGATGAGTAATCATAGGAACTGTGGAAGTCCTAAGTGGAGGCTGTGGACTTTATACAAGAGACTACATAAAAGGACAGAATGGCAGTGCAACAGAAGTCCAATAGAGAAAGAACAACTCTGAGGGTAAAGGCATCAGGATTGATCTGGAGAAGGCTGGAGATGGATGTGGGCAGTCAGGAATGGATAAAACAAGTCATAGTAGAATGAGACTGGAGGAAAGTAGGAACAAGTGGAGTGTAAGTTTACCTTATGTGATGTCCAAAAAAGGAAATGTACTCTATGTATTGTAGTGAAGGTAATAGTATGTAACATACAGTCTGAATCTCCAATACACCCCCTCAGACTAGACATAGGGCACAGCCATCAACTAGCTTGGTCATGAGTATGTCATGCACAAGTGGTTTCATGAATCTGTCAGTAAGCATCTTGGCCATCAGTATTATTCAAAAGCAATCATGCTGTTTTTGACTTGTTGGTGTGAGATGTGGTACTGTATGCCAATGTGTCATGTATGCAGGTGGAATCAGGCTTCTTTGGTTAGAGCAATGGTGCCAGTGTTATTGACATGGATGGAAGTGGGTGGAATGGTGGTGTTGAAATGGCCAATGTCTGTGAGTAGATAGCATAGCCATAGGGCTTGTTTGGTATCATACACCATGGTCATATACTTGGCTTCAGTTGATGAGGTGGCTATGGTGGGTTGCTTCTTGCTGTTCCACAAGACAGCAGCATTTCCAAGTTTGAATAGATAGCCCAAGGTCAAGCTGTAGTCATCAGGATCACATGTCCAGCTCACATTCATGTACCTGATTAGGAGACATTGGGGTCAGCATTGTTGACTTGGCTGAGGGTGAGTGTGATGTCTCATGTGCCTTTTAAGTAGTGTAGAACATGCAGTAGCACATTCCAGTGCCTTTTTCTGGGGTTGGCACTGAATTGGCTGAGTTGGCTGATGGCATAGGTGAGGTCAGAACAAGTGGCAATTAAGAGCCAGGTGATGCCTCTGAGTATGGAAATTGAACCATTTCAGCCTTTGTCATGTTGTTCTGGGGGCAGTTGGCCTTGGATAGAGTGAGATCTTTCTCCATTAGCATTGAAATGGGAGGCACAAGTGTCAAGTCTGGGTCTTCTGGACCTAAGTCCAAGGGACTCAGCTGAAGGGGAATAGTGGAAAGGGTTTGGAGGTGATATGGATGGAAGTTCAAGACAGAGAAGATGGAGGTCTGAGATAAGGACATTGGTGCAGGATGTATGTGTCACACCCTTGTTGATCTACAGTCCTCAGATTTCAGAGGGTAAGGAGTAGTTGGAGAAAGACTTAGAGATTAACTTTAATATTTGAACTAAGGAAAATACATTAGAAGTATGTAGGGTTTATATACTAGAATTCTGATCAGGGTTTATAATGAGGAATGGAGAACATGAGTAAGGAATTATAAAGCATGACTAAGAAAGAACATGGAATGAGTAATCATAGGAACTGTGGAAGTCCTAAGCAAAGGCTGTGGACTTTATACAAGGAACCACATAATAAGAGAATGTGGTGGTGTAATAGAAGTCTGATAGGGAAAGAACAACTCTGAGAGTAAAAGTATTGGGATCAATCCAGAGAAGGCCAGAAAAAGGTATGGGTGGTCAGGAATGGATATGACAGTGCCTCCCAATTAGGAATGAGCTCTTAAGGACCAATAGAACAAGGGTGGAGGTGGATGCACTTTGACTTGGCTAAGAACAATTGGGTGGAGTTCCATGGTGACCTCAAGTGTGTGAAGTCAGAGCTTGAATTGGTCTATATGAGCCAGGGCATATGTCAGAGTTGAACATTAACTTTCTTCTTTTTAAACCTTCATCTTTTATGCCACTCAACATCAACCATGCCCTCAACCCCTGACTTTGATGCCAAGATGGCTGCCATTCAAGCTAAAATGAAGGAAATTAAATGACTCTGGGTGGAGAAAAAGGGTAAAGAGGAACAACTGGTGTGGGAGGCCAAGGAAGCCTGAAGGCATGAAGAGGAGGAAGAGGCCTGAAGGTGCAAAGAGGAGGAGAGAGCAGTGAGGGAGTGGGTGGAGAAGGAGGCCAAGGAGAAGGCCAAACAAGCAAAGGTGGCAGAGGCCACAGTGAGAAGGGCAGAGGAAGCCCAAAAGGAGAAGATGAGGGTGAAGGAGAGGGAGAAGGAGAAAGGAAAGGACAAGGTGTGTGGTACTCCAATGGGGATTGACAAAGCTAACAAGATCCTTAGGAGATCATTGAGCTCTCTGATGAAGAGGAAGTAGCACCAACTCAGGCCTCAAAAAGAAAGAGGGGCAACTTATCAGGATGGAAGTGCTACAAGAGGTGCACTTGGAAGGGGAAGGAGTGCAAGCCGCCAAAGGCTGGCAGGACCTGGGCATCAGCATGCCAGGCATGTGCCTGGGCACACCTGGTCTGTGAAAAGTCTAAGAAGGTAGAGATCATGGAGGACAATGGAGAGTCATGGGTCTTAGAGCCAAGAAAGAAGAAGAAAGTGGAGGTGCTGGTCCCACCTGCCCCATACTGGACCAGGGGCACCAGCACAGCATTGCTGGACATGGTGAGACAGATTGCAGGATTGCTTGCCACAGTAGCACAGGAGGTATCAGTGATGTGGAGAGAGATGGTAGAAATGCAGGTAGAACTTTGGAGGGGATCAGAGGAGAAGGAAAAGAAGCAGGTTAAGGTGCAGATGGAGGAAATGGATGGGTTGGAGAGTGAGGATGAGGATGGAGATGGGGAAATGGAGGAGTAGATAGAATTTTTTCTTTTTTCTTTTGAAGTTGTAATGTGAATGGAATTCCAAAAATGAATGAATGGAAAATGAGTAAGAAGAATCAAAGGAAAAGGAAGAACATCAGAGAGGTCTGGGCCTTGTCAGGTTCTTCACATGGAAGTCCAATATGAGTTCTGAGGCATTTCCTAGCTCCATTGTGAGAAGCCAGGAAGTCTCTTTATCTGTTCCTTTGTAACTGAGCCAACATACAAGGTAAAGGAGTTGGCAGTGATGCCTTCTCTGATTGATCTTGGAGTCTAGGATCTCTGCAATCTCATACTTGGGTTCTCTGTTGACCTTGATGGGAGGTGGTGGAGGTTGGACACAGTTTGAGATTGAATTCAGAATATATGGTTCTAGCTAGGAAATGTGATAAACTGGGTGAATAGAATGCATAGAGTCAGGGAGATGGAGGGTAAATGAATGAGAACCACATCAGGAAAACCTTCCCTTGGGTAATATCTTAAAATACTTAATAATATCTGATAATTTGCACATTCTATATATTATCAGATTCTATAAAATACCTCAGATTTTATAGTCCCCTGTACTAAACTATTTAATTATATAAATTATAGTCTTTTATAGACATATATCTTATAATCTACCATAATTATGTATGAAATTTGTATAATTCTACATAGTTATTGTGCAATATAGTATAATTTCATGAATATTAGCTACTTTTTTGATTTAGACACCTTTGTGCATTTTTTTACTACACTTTCATATACATTCTTCACTTTCATTATTATGCATTCTTACAACACTCTTTATCCTTGTTCACTAGCACACATTAGATGTTGTTTTTATACACCTGGCTTGTTTTTCATTACACTTTTACATATATACATCATTGTGTGCTATTTTACTACTCTAAAGAATACAACTGTAGTAAAAAAGTATAGTAAGAAAGCATACAAAAGTGTACAAAGTGTATCAAAAAAGCGGACAAAGTGTACCAAAGAGTGTACACAAGATTCCTCAGAAAAGTGTACAGAAGTGTCCTCAGAAAGTGAACCAAAAAAGCGAACAAAGTGTACCAGAAAGTGTACACAAGTGTCCTTAGAAAGTGTACTGAGTGTACCAAAAAAGCGAACAAAGTGTACCAAAAAGTGTACACAAGTGTCCTTAGAAAGTGTACCAAGTGTACCAAAAAAGTGGACAAAGTGTACCAAAAAGTGTACATCAGAAAGGTACAAAGTGTACCAAAGAAGTGGACAAAGTGTACAAAAAAGTGCACACAAGTGTCCTTAGAAAGTGTACCAAGTGTACCAAAAAAGCAGACAAGGTCCTTAGAAAGTGTACAAAGTGTACAGAGTGTACCAAAAAAGCGGACAAAGTGTACCAAAAAGTGTACACAAGTGTCCTTAGAAAGCATACCAAAAGTGTACAAAAGTGTACCAAAAAAGCGGACAAAAAGTCTGAAGTCTCTCAAACACACTCATTTGTTGTGCATTAAAAAGTGTAGCTAAAGATAAGAACAACTACCAAAAGTGTAGGTTGTGTTCCCCCCTTATGGTAGTTTTGGCCATTTGTTTGGTCCAGTTTGCCCTGAGGTGCAAGAGGTGTGAGTTTTAGTGTCCACTGAATCACATTTTTTGGGTTTTTTGACTTGGGTAATTTTTGAATGCAGTGGCAGTGTAAATAAAGTGTACAGACACTACTGAAAGTTCTAATACAACACATTTACTACACTTTTGGTATACTTTTGGTACACTTTTTTGGTACACTCTGGTACACTTTGGTACACTTGTAGGTATACTTTTGTGTCTGCTTTTTTAATACACTTTGCTAAACTTTTGTCAACACTCTGGTACACTTTCCTACACTTGTTGGTACACTTATGTCCACATTTTTACTACACTTTTGTCTACACTTTCCTACACTTGTGGTACACTTATGTCCGCTTTTTTACTACACTTTATTACACTTTTGTCTACACTCTGGTACACTTTTCTAGACTTGTTGAAACACTTTTGTCTGGATTTTTAATACACTTTGGTACATTTTGTCTACACTCTGGAACACTTTCCTAGACATGTTGGTACACTTATGTCCATATTTTTACTATGCTTTGGTACACTTTTTCCTACACTTTGGTAGACTTGTTGGTAGACTTTTGTGCGCTTTTTTACTACACTTTTACTACATTTTTTTCTACACTTTGCTACACTTTTCCTATACTTTGGTAGACTTGCTGGTAGACTTTTGTACACTTTTTTACTACACTTTGCTACACTTTTTTACTACACTTTGCTATACTTTTTTCTACACTCTGGTACACTTTTGTACACTTTTTTATTACACTTTGGTACACTTTTTCCTACACTTTGGTAGACTTGTTGGTACACTTTTATACACTTTTTTCTACACTCTGGTACACTTTTGTATGCTTTTTTATTACACTTTGGTATGCTTCTTCCTACACTTTGGTAGACTTGTTGGTACACTTTTGTACACTTTTTTACTACACTCTGCTACACTTTTTTCTACACTTTGGTACACTTTTTCCTACACTTTGATTGGCTTATTGGTACACTTTTGTGCACTTTTTTACTACACTTTTGCTACACTTTTTTCTACACTTTGCTACATTTTTTTCTACACTTTGGTAGACTTGTTGGTAGACTTTGGTAGACTTTTTTCTACACTTTGATACACTTTTTTCCACACTTTGGTAGACTCGTTTGTATACTTTTGTACACTCACTTCTACACTTTGGTAGACTTGTTGGTGCACTTTTGGACACTTTTTTTACTAAACTTTATTTACTACACATTTCTATACTTAGAATTGTCAGAATATCATATATTATCAGAAATTATCAGAAATTATTGACTATTAACAGATATTTGGTAGAGTTATTCATGTGAATGACTTTCCTACTACACTCTCACACACTGTAGTCTTCTATCTAATATGTAGAATATATAGAATTCTGAGAATATTCTATATTATCAGAAATTATCAGAAATCATTAGAATTATCACTATTAGAAGATATTTGGTGAAATTATCCATGGGAAGGTTTTCCTGATGCAGCTTGTGATATAATAGTAAAAGGACCTAAATATTTATCAGATAGTTTCTTAGAAGAACATTTGGAAGGTATGTATTTTGCCTTAAGGTATACCTGATCACTGACCTTGAAATCCAGGATCAGGGATTGCTTCTTGTCTGCTGGAACTTGATAACATTTTTGGGCTTTGAGCATCTCCAATCAGAGATACTGTACTTGTGGAGCTCATCCAAGTTGGTGACATATGTAGGACTGTGTTGAGCAAAACAGCTGCAATGATGAATATGCAGATTGTGTCATGGTAGTGGTAATAAACTCAACTCTAACATATTAGTAATCTATGTGTAGCTATGAGTACTTTTGGTCAAAAATATTCTAACATCCCTTCTTGAGTGAAAGGTATGAGTAATTTGAGTGCATCAATGAAAATGGTCTCCTGTGACTAGAAAGCAACAAAGTGCTATTCCATGGTCCAATGGTTTGTCTTATCTTGCATTTCATCCTTCCAGAGCATGGGAAATTTGTGATGGTAGCAACATGGCTGGCAAAACATGAGCACAGCATGGCAAAATAAGTGCAGCAGACAGCAGGGACAAGGGGAGAGAGTGAGCGGGGGATGACATAACTGAACAAGAATATGTGAACAGCAACAGGAACATGACAACAAGAGTGACTTAGAGCAAGCAGCAATAGGAGTGAGCAGGAAGTGAATGGGACCAAGTGTTATGTTTCTTTTCCACTCTTGTTCATATGTGGCTGTACTACTCATTTCTGCTCTTCGCTCGGCATGCCACTGCCTCATTGCTTCTAATTGTGTACATCTTAGCTTCTGCTCTTCAACTGGCTGTTCCACAGCCCCGTTACTTCTTTTCTTCCATCAGAATACATAGCCTTCCACAGTCCACAGTACTCACTGCCTTCTGCAGCCACAGTACCCACTGCCTTCAGACTACATCAGGTAAATTTTAGTAAAAGGAGAATTCCATATATAACATTCTCCACTAGCAAAAACCTTATAATTTATATCAGAATGATATACCATTAGATCATTTCATATAATCCCTGGGAGCCTTGATAGTACAGGTAAAATCTATCTGAATTTAAAGCAGTAGCCTTATTGGTATCAGAACTCTTAACCTTGTAATCAATGACTACAAGGGAGATCTTATTA
>JBBPTK010000285.1:0-18826 GCA_038094135.1 Spongiforma cf. squarepantsii | reverse complement strand
CAGTTGGATCATATCGTCTGTCTTCGTCCGATCGCGTGCGATGGGCGCGATGGGATGTGGAATGGGATAAGGACGATGGAACGGGTGCGATAAGACGAGAGGGAGCGTGTTTGGGGCGCCAGGGGCCTCATGAACGGGATGGTTGGGGAGTCGATCCAGGGGTCCTCGACTGCCCTTCTCGTCCCGCCGTGCACTCGTTTCGTTCGTTCTGTTACCGGTCACCGGTCACCCTCGTGTCAACATGGACCCTGGCCACCGGGGTAGATTGGGATAATGCTTCTCCGTTTTCTCACGCATGTAGAAATTTATATGACACACCGCCACAATTATCGGGTGGAGTGATCTTGTAAACAAGGTAATGCACCATTGACCAAATGTACCTGTGCTATAAGGGTTTATAAATATAAATATTTCCAGCAACCACGTCATCTACGTGACATGCGGCAGGTGGCTGTGCTTTGAGTTGAATTGACCTTGAAAATTTGTCTCTAAGCTATGCATGCACTGTTGTGGATATGATAACAATATAAAACTAACTCATTTAATAAAATGCATTAATGAACTGTGGATCATGTCATTTGTACATTGTGTGCACATGCATCCAACTTTTCCAAGTGCACAATGAGTGCTTGGGGATACAAACAATGGCATGATTTTAAATGGGCCAATCAGAAAGCCAATAAAACCTTCTCTGCTGCAAGTAACCCACTTCCCACAGTCACCTGGTATTTGTATTTTATTGTTTGTTCTGTGTTAGTATATAACTTACAGTCTCTGACCTTCATTGCTTGCTTCACTTTTCTGTTCTCCCCCATCCCCTTCACTGGCATTTGAGACCACCCTTGCTATCTTTGTAGTTGGGGGTGGCTCTCTTAGTGTGCCTACAATCATCAGAGTTGGGTTTTCCAACAGTACCCATATCAGTGTGAGCTGGTACAGTGAAATTTTACTCAAAGCTGGCTCGTGTGCAGAACAGTTGTGCTGTCGACTAGTTTGAGTCTTCTCGTTTGACTTTGGTGTCACTGACAGAACCTAGTAAAACATTTGTACATCCATATAAGTAGTTTCTCATTGTACATATTGAGTATTGTATATATAAAAATAATGAAACCTTTAAATCCAGTTTGGATATGTGTTTATTGTGGGTTATGATTGATCATGTTCCACTGCTTAATATTATAAATATACACATTACAAAGGCTTTATCATATGATTGTCTTATGCTTGTCAATAGCTAATTTATCAAATGCTGAAAAGGATGATGCATCTGGCATACAAACTTCAGTATGATACACATTGTCCTTGGTGCATACCTTTATAAGGCATTATGTCAATTGTACAAATTGGATACCATATAAATGGTTTATATCCTCACTGCATGTGATGATACTACCAACGTTCCTTGGCTGTCCAATAACAAGTTGACTGTCTCTTTTTGGAAAGCCCCTATGAAGAACACCTTGGATGAAAATTACATGCCACATTACACTGTTGGTATGAATGACTCTATACAATGAAAGACCACCTTGAGCTGGTCACAATTTGAAATTAAATAGGTAGGGCTGGAGTGGTTGTGCTGCCGCATTGGAACAATGAAACAACAATGAATCACCTTACCAAAAATGGATCAAGCTTCCCCTATTTGCCATGGCTGATTTGCTGGAGTGACAGGATTGTTACCTTCTGAAATGGAACATAGTTTAGTTCAAATGTTAAGACAACAACAAATCAAAGTACTCACCTGCATCAGCAAACTTGCAGTTTTTCTAAACCCACTATTGTAATCTAAAGGTATCTAAAAAGTGTCTAAAAGTGTCTATAGTTCACTATTTTTCTAATGCTAATTATCTATTTCATCTAAAAGTACTCTATTCTGATCTAAAAGTGTCTAAAATTAGAAGAATAGTAAAATATAAACACTTTTGGATTACAATAGTGAGTTTAGAAAAACTGTGAGTTTGCTGATGTGCACCTACAACATCATGCTCTCCACTGCCTCATACCACAGCTTGGGTTGCCTGAAATGCCCAAAATGCTAAAATGTTATATTAGTGACTGTAGAACATAAAATAGAATAAGGGCTTACCATGAATGATGAACATCAGGGGTGCATCATCAATGCCAACATGATAACAATATATGAGGTCAATTAAGTAGGTTGATAATGGGAACCATGCCCCAAACCACAGGCTGTTGAGAATGTGATTATTTAATCACATATTCTCTAAGAATGTTCTAAGTATTTTTATACTTTATTCTTCTGGAACATTCTATGCTATTTATATTTATACTTACATAATCTTCTAGAACATTCCATTCTAGATGATTCTATATGATGTCATTGGTTCAGACCATGACATCATAGATAAGGATGAGTCATATTTCATATTCTCTGACTCATTTAGATAAGAGCTATTTATCCTATTGGATACTATTCATAGTCTTATCTTCAACCCTGGGTCAAGGGTATAACAACCCTCAACCCTATTTCAAATATTCCTTATAAGTATGCTATACAGTAAATAGGAACAAACAATCTGTGTAGTATATATACCAGAGGGATTCTCCCTCTTCAATAATGACTTCCAGTTGTTCCTTCTCTCTCACAACTCTCAGTATACTACATAAGCAAACTCTTATAGTCTTTGTAAGACTAGTAGTGAAGTCTTGTAACAGTTTTTCTAAACTCACTATTGTAATCCAAAAGTGTCTATATTTTACTATTCTTCTAATTTTAGACACTTTTAGATCAGAATAGAGTACTTTTAGATGAAATAGATAATTAGTATTAGAAAAATAGTGAACTATAGACACTTTTAGACACTTTTTACACACCTTTAGATTACAATAGTGGGTTTAGAAAAACTGTGAGTTTGCTGATAGTATAGGACGTGGACCTTCTCACCCTTCTGACTACCAAGCTAAACCAAGCGAGTAGGACCTTTCCTTCTACTAGGGGTTTCTCCCTTTTTTTCTTTAAGGCTAGTAGTGCAACTTTACATCATGCTCCTTCCTCTATCCCACTGGGTCTTTATGACCTTGGGATACTAGTCTTAAGGACTGCACTAGAGGAATCTCTTCAAGTATTCCTTTACAGGTGTTAAGCTTGATTATTGAGGAACTCATGAAGAGTCACTTTGAGGTAAGCAAGCGACTTGGTAAAGATTCAAAGATCAAGGGGATCAAAGAGTTGATCACTTTAGACCAAGTAGAGGTTTCTGAGAATCAAGTGGTATTTCAAGGAAAGACCAAGTAGGTTGAAGTTAAGGAATACATGAGCAACTACTAGGGTTTATATAGGTGAGAGCAGTTGCTATAAGGGATAGTCCAAAGGCAGTGGTACTGTGGACTGCGGAAGGCAGTGAGTACTGTGGACTGTGGAAGGCAGTGAGTACTGTGGACTGCGGAAGGCAGTGTGTTCTGATGGAAAGATAGAAGTAATGAGGCTGTGGTACAGCCGGTCGAAGAATAGAAGCTAGGAAGTACATGTTATAAAGCAACGAGGCAGTGGCATGCCGAGCAAAGAGCAGAAATGAGTAGTACAGCCATGATGAAATAAGAGTGGGACTAAAATGTAACAACAGGCCATAGAAGCCACTAAGACCTGGACCAGGAATCCTGAATGAAAAGATGAGTCAGCAAGTAATTGTTAAGTTACTTACTTTGTTCAGCCTATAGTGTGGGGTTTGTGTGGGTGATAACCCAAGAGATATAGATAATCCATGCAAAGTGTATGCAATGGATGGTGATTCATATGAGTGATTTGTGTGCTGATTTTGTGGTTTGCTTCCCCAGTTCTGTTGCCACCCAGGACAATCTGAACACCCCACACCCAATGCCTGCCAGCCAGAGGAGTTGCTTGTGATTATTCTGTATGCCTGCCAGATAACCTAAACATAAGGATGCAATAAAAACGAGGGTTGCAAGTGGAAATAGAGTGTAAAAGACATATCCAAAGATGTCCAGCATTGTGGTTATGAGATAGCCTACTATGATGTGGCTATGCTGAGTCTCCAGCTGACTGTCATGCCCACCTGCATGCTTCTATTCCTGCCATCTTCTTGTTGCCAAACTGCACATGACTCTCTTCATCCACCCAAAGCCACCTAGGCTACTCACTGCTCATACTCATACACTTGTCATGAACCACAAATGTACTCAAGCAATGCCGAGTGGCAACAAGAGTGCCACACTCATGCTTTGTGACCAGGAAAAGGTTTCCTTTTTCTGGCCCCACTTTTTCCTGGTACATGTGATGACTGATTGTGCCTCTTACAGCACATCGACAATCTCAAGAAGGAAAATTTCAACATCAAGCTACATGTACACTTCCTGGAAGAGCGTTTGGCACAGCTTACCCCTGATCAAGTTGATGTAGCACTTAAACAGAATGTGTCTCTCAAAGTCCAGGTGCAACAATGGGGTCTAGAACTCAAGAAACTCAAATGTCTTGTGGTTGAGCTTGAGCACAACTTGGAGTGTTCACAAAAGGAACATGATGTGGCGAATTCACAGGATCAAGAATGTGATCTCAAGGCCAAGCTCCATGAATGTGATTGTGAGACAAGAACCATGCTGAGGACATGTTTCTACTGCAGAGGAAGATGCTTTACAACATTTCAAACTCAGAAATGGAGAGCTTGAGGTGGGATTAGAAAACATCAGAGGATTGCTTGAGGAAAAACATGGAAGAAATTGATTGCCTTTGTGAGATTGTAGAGAAATGTGGAAATGATACTTTGATGGATGGGGAGACAGGTGGGAACAATGGCAGAGGCAGTTGAAGGAACTAAAGGCTGAGAATGACTCCCTTTGTGCTTGGATAGGGGACCAAAATGAGCTGCTTCTAAGGAAGGAAGATGAGAAGGAAGAATTGGCAGATGAGGTTGTGTGGGGTGAGAGGCCACGAGTATGGAGGTAGCTAGATTAGATAAGCTACCAAGGGTGGAAATGGAATTATAGTTGGTTCAGACTGATCTGATAACTGAGGTGCAGATGGTGGCAATGGTGGGAAAGGGCCAAGAGAATCTAATATTATTGGAACTCCACTCAGCCTTTTATCTATGATTGTATGTATTTGATATTTTATCTAATTGATCATACTCAGCATTCCCAGCTTGTCATATGTGAGGTAGGTGCATCTAACACTCCTCCTCAAGCTGAGCATAAGCTGAGTTTGGCAAGGTGCTGAGTATGCTTTGGCTTTGGCAATGGTTTTGTAAATATATCAGTGGTCATGGATGTAGTCAGGCAGTAGCATAAATCAAGTACCCCTTTGGTAACACATTCTCAGAGAAAGTGATTCTTCAGATCAAAGTGTTTCAACCTGGAGTGATACTGATAATTATTTGCAATAGCCAATGCTGATTGATTACTGCCAAAAATGACAGTCGGCTGAGTCTGACAGAAACCCAATTCCAAAAATAGATTCTGTAACCAGATGACTTCTTAGCTGTGTGTGTCATTGAGATATATTTGGCTTCAGCAGTGGAAAGTGACACATCATTTTGCTTTTTGGAGTGCCAAGTAATTGTGCTGTTTCCTAGCAATGTCACATACCCAGATACCAAGATTCGGTCACTAGTGTTAGCAAAATCAGCATCTGAGTAGCAATGAAATGTATTGGAGGGGTAGTCTTCTCTCTCATCAGCTGAGTAATATAGTCCTTTATCTTGGGTACCAATAAGATATCTGAGAATATGCTTAGCTGCCACCCAATGATCCATATTGGGACATGCCAAAAAAGAAGTGAGGTGCAATACAGCATAAGCTATATCAGGCTGGGTAGCAATGGCCAAATACATGAGCAATCCAATAAGTGATGCATATGCTTTGCTTTTGCTGGAGCCCTCATATTCGGATGGGTCGAGTTTAGTATGAGAATCCATCAGTGTAGACACCAAATTCATTTCTTCACTTGCCCACTTTTGTAGGATAGAACCAATATATTGGATTTGAGCAATTCTGATTGTGCCATGCTTTCAATCTTGCTCAATTTCTATACCTACTATTTTTGATGGGTCTCCCATATCAGTTACATCAAATAAAGTTTGCAACTCCTGTTTTAATTGTGTCATAATAGTAGCCAAATTAGTGAACAGTAATAAGTCATCAACCCATACAGTGATGATTTCAATGACATCTGCCATTCAGCATATGTAGACACATGGATCAGAATGTAAACATTTGAATCCTTTACCTTGGAGCTGTTTATTAAGCTCTTCATTCCATTCTTGGCCAGACTGTTTCAGTCTGTATAAAGTTTTAATTAACAGACACAGACAGCGCATGCCATCATTATAGCCTTCTGGCTGTGTCATGTATACTTCCTCTTTAAGCATGCCATTAAGGTATGTGCCCTCAGTTATGTCCATTTGCTGGATTTCCCTGTCATTTTTGACAGTGAGCACAATTATTGCTTGTATGGTCTCCAGTCAGACTATGGGTGAGAAAGTCTCATTATAATTCATGCCAGGTTTTTGGGAGAACCCTCTAGCTACCAATCTAGCTTTGTATTTTAGTAGTTCCCCATTTTTACCTAGCTTTTTGACAAATACCCATTTATTAGTTATGGGCTTTTGATCATCTGGACCCTCAACAAGCATCCAGGTGCCCATTTCACACAATTGTTTCAGCTTGGCTTGTACAGCTTTCTCCCATTCAGGCCATTTGGGAGATTCCCACACTTTCTTAAGTGATTGCAGATCATTTTTGACTAAGTCTGTCTGAGTAAATGTGGTATAAACAAGTTCAGCCAATGACAGGTATGCCTGATTCCCTTTTTTATCATTGTCATCATTGTTATCTATCTCCTCAAGTTCTGGCATGGGATCATCAAGCTTACTATGATTGTGTATTACCTTTTGTCTAGTGCTCCTTCTCAAAGACTCATCTTCCCTTACTTGTTTATTGGTAGTATTAGTAGAATTACTACCTTGTATGTCCTTATTGTGCCTCAAATTGGCATCTGTTGGACTTTTCAAGTGTGGTGTGCCTGATCCTGACTTCCCCTTGAGTCATGTCTCGGGTAGGATGCTGTGTCATTGATAAATTTGGGAAATTGGTAATTTCTTGAAACTCATACAGTATGTGATCACACATGATAATATTTTACCACCTTAGATTCATCCTGAAATCCAACAAAAATATGTTTCTCACTTTTAGAATTGAGTTTTGAAATATTGGGTCCCTCATTAAAAATCCAAACAGGAGAACCAAACTCAGTCAAGTGGGAAACATCAGGTTTATTATTGAACCAGTGCCTGTATGGTGTTGACTGCTTGAGAGCATGAGTATATGTTCGATTATAGAGATAAGCAGCATGTGACATGGCTTCAGGCCAAAGCAAAGGCAGCAAATCGCATGCAAATATCATTGCATGTGCTAATTCAAGTATGGTTTGATTGAACCATTCAGCTACACCATTTTGGGACAGTGAGTAAGGAGCTGTCAACTCAAATTGTATCCCACAGTCATTTAACCAAGAGCACAGATTTTGGTTGACATATTCCATGCCATTATTGGCACAAAGCTGTTTAGGCTTTCTGCCTAATTGGGTTTCTAGATATGTGAGGTGTAACTGTACTTTCTTTGTTGCTTCATCTTTAGATCACATGTAGTAGACAGTAGAATATCTAGTGCAATCATCAATGAAGCTGATGTAGTACTTAAGCCCTTTAAGTCCTTCAACTTGGGCCAGTCCCCACACATCGGTATGAGTTAGGTCACCAGTAATTCAGCTCGGGAGGTACTCAGATTTGGAAATGGAGCTTGTGATTGTTTCACTTTAATGCATGCATCACAATTGAAGTCAGGAGTCATCGAATTGACAATAAATCCATTGACTAAATTTTTGTCATGCAAATTTTTGAGTCCATCCAAACTGATATGACCAAATTTCTTATGCCAGGTTGACCATGGATCAGCCAGTCAGGCATGATGCATACGATCAGGTGGGATCAGCTCAGCAATTAAATAATACATGCCGTTTTTGTGTTTTCCCTTGGCAATTAATTGTCCAGACCGATTAAGTAACTGGACTTTGCCATTCCTGGTAATTGTTTTACTGCCAGCCTGATCTATTTGCCCAAGGGACAATAAATTAGTTCTCAAAGTAGGGGCATATAGGACATCATGTAATGCTATGATATACAATGTAGTACCAACTTGAGTTTTAATTTTTAGATTTCCCTGTCCTATGACATTAAGGGATGAATCTCCAATGCTGAGCACATTTTTATTAATATTGACATAATCTGTCAATGTGTCTTGGTTATTGGTGATGTGAGTTGATGCTCTGGTATTGGCAATCCACGTATAAGCAGAAAAAGCCACATCCATATTTGCATTGTCATTGAGTTTACTGGCACTAGTAGAAGCTACATTATTGTCATCCACAGCCATGTGTGCCTGATCCTCATCTTTCTTCTGCTTTTTTGCCTGATACTTATTCCACCATTTTGGATCATGCTTCAGTCTGCCAGAAGGGTAGCAGCACTTGGTCAGGTGTGCTCCCCCACAATTTCCACAAGGTGGCTTGGGATTTGCATTAGGTGCACCCTGATTTGCAGAGTTGCCACTAGGCCCAGGAGTCAGGACAGCTGTGTCAGTCATGGGAGTCTTACCCTTTATGGCCTTGTGCTGTTTCACATCACCCTGGATTTTGACAATAAAGATCTGTTTGTCATCATGTTTGGCAGATTTAATTAGATTAGCACTGCCTGTACAACACTCATACTCATCCTTGATGATAGCAAGCATTTCGCACAGGCTCGTTTTCTCATGCCCTGAATCTGTAGCAGTAGTTCTCACACCCCAATAATTGGACACAAAACTTTCCCACAATTTTGGCAAGGACAAAATAAGAATGTCCTGAAACTGTGGGTCAGGGATGGGATTACCCATCTGGACAAGCTTAGCATGGAGAGTCTCTTTCATCTCAGTTAAATGAGTAAGGACTTCATTGTCATTGCCAGCAGTTTTCCTGTACAGTTGACACTGTAATGCCAGTACTGTCTGTATGCCCTTGATTTCATGTACTGATTTGAGATTGTCCCACATGTCAGCAGCTGTATCCTGCGATCCCATATGTATCATTTGCATATCACTAATGCTACCACCTATTAATACCTTGGCCTTATCTTCCCTCTGATTCCACTCAGCTAGGGCAACAGGATCCTCTGGGGGAGAAGTACACATGGTTACTTGATCAAGGACACCATGCAGCCGAAGTACATGAGTCATCCAAGTCTTCCATACATCCCAGTTGTTGTCATCAAGTGGATCAATTTTGTACAAAGGCAGGGTGCCAAGATTGGTAGGCATGGGACTGACAACTGTGGGATTACCCAGATTAGGTACACTCAGGGATGGAACATTAGTAACTGGATTTTGCACACCAGGACCAGACGAATCAGACATCACATAGAAAGAAAGACAACAAGAAAAATAAAAACTATCATAAGTTACAAACAGTCAACAATTTGCTTGCCTAATAAACGCAAGACAGTCGTGACCTGTGAGGCGAGAGGCCAGGAGTACAGAGGTAGCTAGATTAGATACATAAGCTACCAAGGATGGAAATGGAATTATGTTGGTTCAGACTGATCTGATAACCGAGGTGCAGATGGTGGCAATGGTGGGAAAGGGCCAAGAGAACCTAATATTATTGGAACTCTGCTCAGCCTTTTATCTATGATCATATGTATTTGATATTTTATCTAGTAATTGATCATACTCAGCAAAGTTCCTGGCTTGTCATGTGCGAGATAGGCACATCTAACAGGTTGCAAGGCTGTTTAAGTAAAATAACTTGATATTAGCTGGTCCAATTCATGTAAACCAAAAACCACATTTCATTCCCTACAAGCATATAGATTTGTGGCAAAATGAGCAAGAAAAAATTTGCTGGTTTGAAACTGTGGCATCACTAAAGTCTTAGTCTGCTCATCCTAGCTCTAACAGGTTATGAGCCCTTAATTAGAAAAGTAGCCCAATTGATCACAATCACAGTAGGGCAATATACAGTGGCTCAAGTATGTATTACATAAGTTCATTTTGTTGATACCCCAACAACAACACAATATTTTCTTATGATGTCAGGGAGTGAAATGTAGAGAATGAAGTCCTCTATATTATGGCTGGATCAGAAAATCATAATTTGTAGTTTTGATTGTGCTGTCATTTTGACCCCTAAAAATAATGATTTTCAGAACTTGCTCCCAGTCAAAGAAATGTAATCCTATGTGATTACATCATCAAACCTAGTATGCGTGAAGTTCGGTGTAGTCTACGAACTTAGCTTTTCGCCCTCGCCGCACATTGTCCCCATCACCTCGACCGTCCCATTTCCATTAATCGAGACTGCGAAGTACAAGCTAATATGCAAACCTGCCATACGCCGACTCGGCGTGTGAACAGGGACAAGACATAAAATGGTGACACCAATATGTACATGTTAAGGCACCAAATATAAGTAGAAGGAGCAGTTGGACACCTATTATTCGTGCAAGGTCAGCGTCGAGCTCTTTTATCACGGAGGCAAAACTTCGATCGGTCTTGTCCAAAAGTTCCCGGCACCTGTGCATACTTTGTCTGTCCCATCCCGGGGTGGAGTGCTCTAGTTGTCCATTGATATCTCGTTCCTGCTCATGAAAGAGGTAAAACCGGATGAGGGTCCTGATATCGGTGAGTAGGCCCAGCATAGTAGAAGTAATCTTTCTGTCAGATATTGGGTCATGATATCATCAATAACCGGGCACTCTAAGTGACAGATCCGTGACAGTGTGGACCATACCAAACGGTCGAAAAGTGTATTTGGCTTGAGCACTAATTGAAAAGGTCCGACATTCTCGTGCCATGGTGACTGTCGACCCATGAACCCCCCCAGTGTTCGTTCATGTTGCCTGACGGAATGGCAACCATGTCACACATGCAACTTCATTTATCATACATTAACAAGAGTCATAAAAACACTGCTGCACAGACGTGATCTAGTAGGTAACGTTACATGTACTTGCAGGGCCCACTATGCACCCAAGTGAACATACAAGATGCGCTGACCAAACGGTATCTTTGCATCTTTAAGTGACTTGTGCAACGCGAATGCTGCATGCGTATGATCTAGACGACCAGAATCATCGTCCGTCATATGTTTGTAAAACATTTCTGCCACCCGAAATGCCCCATCATCCATGATAGCCCATATGGTCCCTATGACGGACTGGAAGCCAGTAAACTGCATCACTGCACCCAAATGGATGGCCTCGTCTGGATTCTCAGAGTCCCCAACTGTCGTTGCGCAACCAGAGAGATACGAAAATTGTGGGTGCTCCATGTCATGTTGCATGATGTTCCTGATTTCCAATTCACTGTCTCCCAAGATCAATGAGGAATCGAATGGGTTCAAAGGTTCCACTTGCGCATGGCAGGCAAAGTGGACAAACTGGTTCCGTCTCACTTCCCTGACAACCTTGTTCACAGTGGCATCTTCATCTTGGAGAGTGGTCAATGACACATGGGGAGAAACCAGCTGTTGCATTATGGTTTTCGACTCTTCATAAACGCCATATATCTGAGGTGCAAATGGAGTCTGTCCCACTGCAACAGAAAGGAATTGTTGGACATCCATAGTATCTGGTGAACGATTCTGCCGGGCACGAATGAGTGTGTTTAGTGTCAAGCTGTAAGAAGAAATATAGTGGTCTGGGAAGTTCTTCTTCCCGGGCTCATAAGGCCCCACAGCATGCAAAGGTAGGAGAGCAAAGGCAGATGTAGGGCACCACCAGATGCGTGATTGAGGAGGTAAAAACTCCTCGAGGACTGCAACTATCGGAGAAACAACAATTTTCCAAAGCATGCGCAGCATAGTGGTAAGGCTATTGACCGCTGGGCGAGAGCTGAAAATCGCTCTGGCTTCACAGGAGGACGAGTCAGGAGGGTTCGAAGGGTTGGAACGATAGGGTTCTTCAGCTAGTATATCATGCACCTGACGTGACAGCCCTTGTATGATTGATTCGGTAGTCTCTAAGGGGATATGGATAGGATCTTCGTTGCCTGGTAAAACAATTAGTGCATCGCAGCTATACTGGCTTGCATTCACGATGATGACAGGCCCTTCAATAGCTGCCTGCCTAAGATCTGAAAAGAGGGGGGGTAGGAGGAAACGATCCAAGCCAGGTAAACCCTGAATCATAGACAATACGTCCTGCAGTCGTGTATTAAGCTTCCATGCCTCTGGATGTCCGGTTGAACTGCGAAGAGGTAAGGCCAGCTCTCTGAACTCGTCTGCTAGCTGCTTGCCTCTATCTCCGAACGCGATGACATCATCTAGGTGAGAGCGGAGGCGGAATAAGAGGCCCAAAAAGACAGCACGGCCCTGTTCAAGGAGCTCCACTGCAGCTACGGGCTTTTGTCTGCGAAGGCAGGCTGAAAAAGCATCCATTGCATGAGATGATAGAATTCTTTTGAGAAGGGAAAAATGCTGTGGAATTGACAGTAGAGTAGCAAGGTGGTTAATGAGCAGCTGGAAGAGTGTTTGATAAGCGGTGATTTTTGTGTCGTCATCAGTCTCTTTGGCCGCACTAACCCAGTCCCTGGCAGCATATATATCGTGGAGAAATACAGCCTGTACCTTCTCCGACACCTGCCTGAGCTCGGAGTAACATGCAAATGCTTCAGACTGATCTGTGAGCTTGGACCGCTTGGAATGTTTCGATCGAATGAGATGGGAATTTGCAAGGCTGCATAGCGAAATGGAATGATCAGGGTGACCCAATGGGCGAAGGGAGAGTGCTTTGCGGTGATATTTGATCGCTTCGTTGATATCTAACAGATCTTTGGAAAGATGGAAATGAGACAGGAGGCATTTACCGAGATTGTGCAACGATTTGGGACGGACGGAATGACCACACAATTGACAAAGAGGGATGGTTTCCTTTTCGAGTTTGATAGCTTCATCGAGATCTGTGAGGCTTCCCGATACTTTGAATTGAGTGAAGAGACCTCTCGCCAGACCGCTCAATGCATACGGCCGAGCAGGATCATTTGCTTGGGGAAAATTTTCCTGGTAAAGAGAGATCGCCTTCTGAAGTGTCTCAAGGTCCTCGTGGATCTGAAAACAAGTATACAGACAATCTCCAAGATTAAGCAATGCGAAAGATCGGTTGGGGTCATCTCATGGAATGAGGGGCACAGCATCATTTAAATGGTTGATTGCATCTTCAAGGTCGGATTCCACGCCCTGTTGTTCGAACAGGGAGGAAAGACACAACGCAAGATTGTTTAGTGTGATGGGATGATCCGCATGCCCTGGCTGGCGAAGTTCCAACGTCTTTTGATGAAGATTGATCGCCTCTCGAAGATTCTGCAGCGTTCCAAACTGTCTGAAACGAGCATAGAGACACTGGGCAAGATTGTTGAATAATGGGTATGGATTACTGAGACCATTCGAAAGGCGCAGTGCCTCACGATAATGGCCAATGGCTTCATCGAGGTCAATGGTCATACCAGAAAGTTGGAAGCGAAAGAAGAGCGCATTCGCAAATTCGTTTAATGCAAGAGCTCGGCTCAAATCATCTTGTGGGCAAAGTTGCAATTGTTGGGTGCAGGAGCTGACCCACAGATTGATTGTAGTTATTCTCTCTGGTAGATTGGATAGCGGAATGAGATCGAGTGCAAGGTTGAACGACAGGCCAAGGTGGTTCTGCGGAAGAAGCTGCAAAGCATCGCGAGGGACGGGGGTTCTCGTGCCTGTGTTGGACATGCCTCTAATAGACAGCGATGAGACAGCGAAGGTGCGCCGTTGATGATAAAGATCGATGGGAGATAAACGAGAAAATCAAATTTGTTGAGCGAGATGGCTCTAGTAGGGTAATACGTTCAGCTTGTCAGACGATCTTCAATGCATGAGCAACAAACCCTGGCAGTTTGAAGACTTGGCTGGAGACAGCTTCCGTCGAATCACCCCATTAAATAGTATCTCGTCAGATTAAAGTACAGCATTGTGCAGCCGATTATACGAGCCCACACGCACACAGGATGGCCCAGGGCTGTATGAGAGCAGCAATCTGAGCTCTGTTGCAACTTATGCCATTGGCTGTGGACCAGTGGACCGTCCCCAGGAGGGTTTTGTTGGACTCGACGAAAACGTGCAGGCACCAGGCTAGAGTTGCCGCGGCTCGGCTAGGTTCAGCCCAGCTTGGCTTTTGCCGGCTATTAAGTAATGCGGCTCATGGAGCTGTAGCCGAGCTACATATCGAGCCATTGATTTCAGTGGCTCAGCTGCTATTTGGCATGGCTCAGAAAAATTTGTAAGCAAACAGCTCGAGTCGGCTCGAGCTGGCTCGAGATGGCCTGAGCAGCCACAATGTCGCTAGTGGTATTACAACAAAACTACAACAGTCCATGGAACAACAAAATAAATAGCGTTATAATTAGGTGGGG
The DNA here is from genome assembly GCA_038094135.1 of Spongiforma cf. squarepantsii. NCBI lineage: Eukaryota > Fungi > Basidiomycota > Agaricomycetes > Boletales > Boletaceae > Spongiforma > Spongiforma cf. squarepantsii. The sequence continues at coordinate 4,384 of JBBPTK010000285.1, read as the reverse complement.
TCAAGGAGAGGGACATTTGCTTGTAAGCGTGAAATTCGAGCACTGCAACGTAGACACTGAGAATCTGTTGGTGAAGTTTTGGCACAGCCTTGAGCTAGACTTGCAACTTCGAGCTGACAACGTTCACTGTCCCAGAGGTGAAACTTGTTAGAAGTCCTGTCAAATGGCTAGAACTCGGAGTATTCACCTTCGACGTTTCGGACCAGCATGTCCTTTGACCGGCATGCCTGCACTGTCGACATGACCATTGCCTGCACTGTCGACATGACCATTGCCTGCCCAAGGCATCCAGTCTGGCTCTGTGCGAGGCTCTCGACAGCAGTCACAAAGTATCCTTGCCAGCTTGCAAAGGTAGTCATAGTCTGGTTTAGAGGCATAGTCAAGGTTTGTGACATAGTGGTGGAAGGTCTTGATCTTGTCTGGCAAGTCTGGTAAATGTTGATATAGATGCTGTTTCTGTCCTAGAATTACACCCGAGTCCTTCCACACATCAGACCATGGCAACTTCCCATAAAAAAGATAGACGAGGACATAAATGAGGGACTCAAAGTCGTCCTTTCTGCTCTGCTGAAATCCGAGATGGCTGCTGATTGGAGCAAACATTGGTGTGCCAACAAACGTTTGGTTGGAGCAAATGGAATAGTGAATGCATGTCTTCGGGTGGCAATACTCAGTGGCATCAGTGAAGTCGATGAGGTAGATTTGGTGAGCGCTGTGACCACACCCGATCAGAATGTTGCTTGGTTTGAGGTCGTGGTGAACATAGTTGCAGTTATGGAGATGTTGCAGATGATTAACCTAGGATACGATGTCAGCATTTCCACTGGTATCAGCGACAAGCTCGAATGACAAAAACGGAACAAGAAAAGGAAAAAATACATACTAGTTGTTCTACAATATAACCAATCGTATACATAGTGAAGTGCTGACTGCAGGCATCGAACGCCTGCTCCAAGGTAGGGGCTAAACGATTGAGAATGAGTACTCTTTGCCCGCCCTCTTCCCCAAACCACATTGGTTGAGGAAATCCTTCTGTGCCTTCTAGGTGCTTGAGCACCACAAATTCATGCTTGAGAACAGAAGGGATTGCCTGAGCGGGTTCGATCTTTGCTACGACTTCCATAGAATGTAGGAAGTCGGTCGCTCTGTACACCTTACCTGTCATTTGTTAGGTTATTAAATGTGACATGATTTTAGAACAATAAAAAAAACACTCGCCATATGATCCTGCTCTGATCATTTCCCAAAGTCTGTATCTTCCATCCACAAGAGTGGGAGATTTCCTTCGCATCATGGGCATTCTGACAGTTGAAGCTTGGACGCTGTCGTTTTTGTAATGGTGGCAGCACTGATGATCACGACGATGTGCAAGCTTCAGCAAGGTGAACTTCGGTTTCGAAGGGTTTCAGATTTCAACCAATGTGGCACAACTGCGGCGTGCCAGCAGTGGCTGTGCATTAAGTAATGGTCGAGACTCGGGTTCTGATACAAAGAGTATATGCTCAGCTATATGAAGTGTTGGCGTGAAAGGAAAATGGGAGACAGTTGAATGTCAGGATCGCTAGAAACCACGATGCAAAGTTGCAAACACAACACGATTTGGTTACTACTAGAGGAAAGAGCTGAACAACGACAGACCATTATATCATAACTCGAGATTTGAGAACGACATTTAAGATAAACACAACTGTACACAATACATGGGCCATCATTGAACCAATACCACACAATGTTCTAGTTCCCAAAAATCTCTACAACATTGACGACCTTGTCTGATTCTTCATCTTGAAGCACCTCTACCAGTATTTCATCTAAATGCTCCTGATGGCTCAAGCGTGGGTTGTACACTTGCTCCTCTGGTTCATCATTGAGCAAGTTGGACTGGGACGTGATCATCCCGCGTGTGAAATTTAAGTGATCCTTCTTGAGAAAGAACTTCAACATCTGAAGTGCTTCCATCAGGGTGGGGCTGATACGATTGCATCGCTTTGTATTGGTTAAAGCACCTGACGAGAAGATGCATTCACAAGGGACCGAGGAAGCTTGAATTGGCAGGTAATCAAGGGCGATCCTGTAAATCGTAGGGAACGTCCCTTTCACATTCTGGGTGATCGTATCATTGTAGTACCCAACGTTAGCAAACTTCGAAAGTTATCAATTGACTGCTTTCACTTACGTTCCAGTATTTCACCGGATCAGACTGATCCCATGTCTTTTCAGCAATATATTCATCATACTTCTTCTTGACTGTCCGATGAGAGCGATCGGCTGGAGGGTCCCAGGCACCATCACCATCAAAGCCATATTTCGTGGCCAGAGCAGGTAAGAAAGGTAGGCAAGATGGACCTGCCTCCTCAAGATCTTCATGCTTCATCTTCTTGTCCTGGTACTTAGTCATCTGTGTCATGTGTGGCAGCGCCACCAATGGAGTGAGTCTTAAAAAGTTACCAATCAACTACAGTACGCACCAGATCGAGGATCATGCTGCGAGCATCCTTGACACTTTTTCCATCCCAGTATTTGGTAATTCAGCTCATGCGCACGGCCGGATCCACAACTATGTTACGCATATGACGTAGCATTAGACTAACATCATGGTTCGAGAGAATAAGCATGGACTCACACATTGCAACAACGTAGGCCAGGCTATTCTCCATTTTGTTGTAGTAGGATACGGCCTTTTCGAGTCCGGGTTTGATGAACAGTTGGAGCTTTGGCTCCTTGTTACTTAGCTTTTCCCATGCCTTTATGAAGAATTCGAAAGTCGGCACCAATTTCCCCAAGCGCGGAAGTTCCTCGTGCGACATAGTTTGTTGGACGTGGTGGGGTATCTACATTGTATACATACTAATAGTTATTGAGCAATCAAGATATGGTGTAAGAACTTACCTCTAAAATGTTCTCGTAGTCTCTGAGGACATCCCACTCAACGTCACCCATCTTGTACTTGCGTAGGTCATTGAAAATGAAGAGGAAGTGGTCCACCGACTGCGCAAAATAATATATAGTGTTGAATTGGTAAAAAAAAGTGGGAGCTTACCGGTCGCATGGCCCTCAATCAATTAATCATGAAGAAGGTCGAATCCCATTGGGTGGGGACATCACGAATCAGCTCCCACTCGGGGACCTTGATAACTGCCCCAGAATGGTCGCGAAACCAATCTTGATCATTTCCAGATCGGATGACTTTTGCAAACTCATCGTGACGTAGGCCTGAAGAACGAATACCATGAACTATTTCTCATCCCATGTTGATCGGATTCTTGGAGACAGCAGCGACGTAGCTATCTTTCTTCTCAGGATCATCAAATAGATTCACAAACATGTCGTGGAGATGTGTGGGCTTCATGTCGGTAAATGCAGTGATGACATCTTGAGCACATAGATGAATGATGTGAGGGAAGCACATAACTCGATTTTCTGTCGCGTGGAGTGGAATGTCACGGGCCACCAGCATTTTGCTAAGTTCCTCCATCATTGTCTTGTTGTTCGAAGCATTGTCCAAGGTAAACCACCTGACCTTCAGTTACATACCATTAGATTACACTAGTTACATTTACACACGACTGACCTTCATAGTGATTTCGGCCCTGTCAAGAAGATAGAGTATCGCCCGAGCAAGCACAAGCCCAGTGTGATTTCCACAGATCTGATGAAAACCAATCAGCGCTGATCTAAGATTCAAATTGCCCGTCTCATCGAGTGCGATCCAATGTGTTACGCGTGGCGTTGCTGAACTCAGCACACAGCCTTAACGAGGAACTCACAAAGAGTCGCGTCGAGTTAAGGTAAAGCTGAGGAACAAGTCCAATCTCTCTATCCCACTACGGAGACTCGAGGAACTAATAACAACGCTGGTATTGTGTAGAACTAGCTTACTTTACATCTACCATGTACAAGGTCTTTTATAGTATGGAATCACCGCACAGACCAAGACTAAGTATGGAACTAAAGGCAGTAACTGGGAATGGAAGGTGGAGCTACCATGGATCTGGAACGACCAAGAAGAGAAAGACCCATGTTAGTATTTGTACAATTGGAAATGTGGAGAAGGGTTATCTTCCGCTCTTCCGAGTTTCCGGAACTCCGGAAGCGCGGGAAGAATGTGTCCGGAACACCGGAAGTGTTCCGGAAGCGCAAGAACAAATCCGGAAGCATGAGAATCGGAATATTGGAACTCCGGAACAAGTTAAAGGTTAACTCGAGTAGCCGTGGCATGAGAGAAAGACATTAAAGGATCAAGAGGAAAGAAAGAAATGTTGAGAATCTGATTATCTAATCAAGATTCTAAGAATATTCTAAAGTTTCACCTTCTTAACTTTCTTCAGGAATATTCTATGCTATTCATATTCATACTTACATAATCATTCTAGAACATTCTTTC
>JBBPTK010000284.1:0-18839 GCA_038094135.1 Spongiforma cf. squarepantsii | reverse complement strand
ACTTTATGAACACTAGAAGAGGGTAATAGGTCAGAACAATGCATGTGAACAAATTTTTGACAACACACCTGTAAATAGCAACTACTTTGTAGTAATTGCTATGAAGCTGACCTTCCAGCTAAGATGCAAAGACATCCTAACATGCTCTATGTTCTGCGCACTTTTGCCTGATCCGTGCCAAGGCACTATCCTTCGACAGCAGATGTTCAACATCAACATATAGAGGGAATATTTGCCTGGAAATGATATTAGGGGTTGAAATAGGAAAAAAGAAAAGAAACAGGCCTGTTCCACCAAGTAATAAGTTGATTGACTTCTTCCTTTTCCTCCAGATTGTCAAGTAGTTCAAGAATGGAATTGTAAAACTGCTCTGAATCCGTCACATGGTCCATGCGGGAGAAAACCTGTGCAGAAGTCAGCGCAAAACAGGCCTATGGGCAACAGTCAATAGAAGGACATCCAACAATCATGACATTCACCTACCTGAGTTGCGACATAAGCAATGGAAGACTTTGTTATGCTTCGCATTCCATGAATTTGTGCATTACCTGATCTCGTAGCCTGTCATACATATAGTTTGCATACAGAACGACTGGCCACTGATCCCCAGTGGGCTGTATCTGGCTGCTGATCAACTTGGACCTAACACTACAACAGACTCCAAGTCAGATGAATATTGCTGACAAGTTCATATTGTCACTTACTCAGAACTTGCCCAGTCGAGACCAGCCAGGCAAAGAAGGGCACCTGTGCACTCATGGTTGAAGCCACGCCCTGATTTCATGTTTCGCAGTATGTGGGGATTAAGGGATTGACCCTTCGGTGTAATCCAATTGATGATTGCAGTTTTCATCCCCTTGGTGTCATCGGCTCTTGCACCATTTGACCCTTTTTGGATCTAAATCAAATCACACAGTACTTCAATTGACCAAGCAACTTGATACTTCAATTGTAAAGCACACTCACAAGGTCAGCAATGAGAATAATTTCATCCTCAGAAGATTGCATGATGCGAGCTTCTAAACCAGGTACTATCTGCAGTAATTCACGAAATGCTGCTAACTCCTTGCATTCCCTGGATAGAAAGTTACACCAAGCATCAAGGACACGTTTCAGAAGGTACTGGACATACTGGATGCTAAAGAAATCCTGGTCTTCACTCCCATTCTCACCAAGCATCCTGATGCCATTGGTGATTAGTGTCTGCACATTGCAGAAGGCATGAACAACACAGCTGAAGTGGTGGCCATGATGGATGAGAGGATCTTGCGTCATCCTAATGAAGCGGTGAGGTTGGCGATGAAATTCACAGATACTACCTATGGTCATTTCCTGTGCCCCAATTCCAATGCGTTGGCATGGGTACATTTGTTTGTATTCGCCAGGGATTCAGAGCTGCCAGTGTTCAAAATATCGGGAGGCATGAGGGCTAGAAAATGAGGAATCTCTGAGTCCAGAGAGTCTATACAATTCATAGTGTTTATATAGCTGGGTGAATCACTAACCAAGTATTGGGCAACTGGGCAACTGTCCAACTGTTCTTCACAAGTGGCAAATGAAATGTCTGTATTGCAGCCAAAAACAAGAACAGTAGAACAACCTACTGGCAGATAATTGGCCATGTTGACGTAGCTAGTCAGAGGTCTTGGCAGCATTGAATGTGGTCACATATGCTTGGTGGTGCTTGATGTGGTGGAGCATCATGATCTCCATTGAGGTGTAGGGTCTGAGCGTATCATAGGCATAGGGAAGTTGGGGAGGAACCAGTCATTGTTGATATCAGGCGGGAACCAAGATCATCTACTCCTGTTCCAGAGTCTCCATCATCACCTCCACCACCTCCTACTCCTCCACTTCCACAGAAAACATTCTCACCCTCATCCAGCTACTAGAAGAAAGAAACCAGATGATTCATCTTGTATCCATCCATCTAATCATCATATTGTTAAGAAGAAACTCAAGGACACTGGTCATATGCAGAAGGAAAGAGATCTTCAACAAAAGGAACAAAGAACTTTTCAAGTTCCTCCACTCACTCCTCAAGTCTAGTTACCACCATCTCAGGAACATGGTGAATCTACTGCTGAGTTTCACACTAGACCACACCATGATCACTCTGGAGAACTTTGTCATTCTGGTCAAAATCCTAAATCTAGAATTATCCCAGACAATGTCTATGGTAACAAATGTCCTGTTGACATTGAGAAAGATAACTCTATTCCTATTCAACCATCTGTTGAACTGACTCCCATCGAGACACTGCCACAACTGACCAACCTTGATGACAATCTAGAGGATATGTATGAATCTCTTAAAGTGGATACAGAACCATTTTCAAACAACTGGATCAAACATTATTCCAATGCAGCAATACAAGCTAAGAATGTTCCTAAGCAATACAAAGATGTTCTCAAGCTTCCACAAAGTGAGCAAGCAAAGTGGAATGTTGCTATGCAGGAGGAGATAAATTCCTTCAAGGAAAGGAATGTTTGAGCTCTGATACCATTACCAAAAGGATGTCAGACCATCAAAGGGAGATGGCTATATGTAAAGAAACCTCTGAACCAGGAATTCCCTGAGGGCTGATACAAAGCACATTTTGTTGCAAAAGGCTTTACACAGGTTTTCAGAATTGACTATGAAGAAACCTTCTCTCCAGTTGCAAGGTTTGAAACCCTTCAACTTCTCTTGTCTCTAGCTGCCCTTTACGATTGGGAAATCAAAGCTCTAGATGTCAAGACAGCTTTCCTTTTTGGAGAACTAGATGAAGAACTTTATATGGTTCAATCCAAAGGTTTTGTAGTCAAAGATCAAGAGGGTTTAGTCTGTCAGTTGAAGAAAGTGACATATGGCCTCAAGCAAGTAGCCATACAATGGAATAAAGCACTCCATAAATCCCTTGTGGAAATGGGATTTAAGCATTCTAGTGCTGACCCTGGAACTTACTACAAGTTCAAAGAAGACACCATCATTATTCTTGTCATCTATGTTGATGATGCTATGTTCTTGGGTAGCAACAAACACAAAGTCCTTGCACATAAGAAGCAGTTTATGAAAAGGTGGGAATCAAGAGATCTAGAAGAAGCTAAGGAATATCTAGGAATGGCCATAACTCAAGATTGCAAAAGACAAACCATCACTATTGATCAAACCTTATGCAGAGAAAGTTATCAAATGTTTTGGTCAAGAAGATTGCAAGCCTGTCTCCATTCCATTACCTCCTGGTTACAAGCAAAGACCATCTATCTCCAAAGCAAATCCTTTCCTTCAAAGTCAGTATCAATCAGTCATTGGATCATTGCTCTACATCATGCTTGGAACCACACCAGATATAGCCTTTGCAGTTATCAAGATGTCTCAGTTCTCTGCTAATCCTAGTGAAGAACACTTGCAGAAAGTGCTTCACTTTGTGAAGTATATTCTGCAACTGGTGACTCAAATGGTCTTATTGCCTATTGGGACACCAATTTGGCAGAAGACATCAAAACATCTAGATTCACAACTAGATTTGGAGTCTTTCTTGCCAATGGTATCATATCTTGGTCCAGCAAGTGGCTGAAAAGGGTTAGACTCTCTTCTACAGAAGCTGAATACTGTGGCATGACAGAATATGCTAAGCAAATTCAATGGATCCACAATGTCTATGAAGATTTAGACATCCATCTGAAAGCCATTCCCATGTGTGTAGATAACCAGGGAGCTATGTTTCTTGCACAGGATCCAGCTCAAGAAGGTGACACAAAACATGTTCACAAAGACAACCACTACATCAGAGAAGCTATAGAGTTTGGAGAAATCACTCTCTATTACAGTATGTTCCTACAGGTGAACAAGCTGCTGATATCTTGACAAAGAATCTAGGCAAGAATAACTTTGAGAAAGGAGTTAAAGCTCTCAAGCTTCTACAACTCCCTTCAAAGTAATATTCTAGCAAGGAGGAGTGTTGAGAATCAAGTATATGTTATTAATATTTGACCTTAACCTTAACTCGATTCTAGATTGGATTTATTCTATTCTTTATAGGTTCCAATCTCACACTATTTATATTACTCATAGAGTATGACAAGGTCATTTCTCATTATGTTTCATTCATGTATTTAGATGAAACAATCAAAACATTCCAGGGAACATTCTAGACTTGTTTCATATATTTGTTTTACTTATTCCATATTTGTCAAGGTCCGATTCTACTCTGCTTATCTCTGATGGGATCTCAGAGGTGGAACAGATGAAGGGAGGTCGGAGAAGGACTTGGCTTCAGCAACTTGTGTCGGAGTGCTGTGCCCTGGAGCAATCCCAGTCCTTGGGTTTCAGATAGAAGAGTTGACGAAGGCGGAATTCGTTGAGGAGTTGAGAGGAGAGAAGAGACTTGTAAATAATGATAATATTCAAACTGAGGAGTAAGTTCTCAGCAAGACGGAGTATTTATACATAGTATCGGAGGCGATACAGTAAGAAGCGAAGGTGGAGTGAAAGATGACAAAGATTAGAAAGAGACTTTGTAATATGGATATGGAAAGAAGCCGAGTAAATGGATCAATGGAATGATGTCATACAATGTGGAAAGAGAAGCACAGTTGCCAATAGGTCAGTGACCAGGTAAGTGAAATACCGGTCATGTGATATACATCGGAGTTGGAGACGGATAAGAAGAATCAAGAGAAAATGTCTAAGTACAAAAAGAGTCGGAGTTAGTCGGAATAGAAGCGGAGAAGGCTTATTAAGTAGCAGAGTTGTCACGGTCATGACAATATTATACAATTAGAGCTCCTTTAGCTATTGGCTAGTTACCTACTCATTTATAGATAGGAATACATACAGTAGATACAAACATGTATCTGTAGTATAAAAGGACAGGACTCAATGCTCCTGTCCACTAACCAAGTCTTTACTTGTTTCTTCCATTCTATCACTCTAAGACCTTCAAGTCTTATCTACTCACCCACCCAACCACCCTTCCTAGTTCTTTACACCCAAGTAAGTACTCTATCCTCAAATACTATCTGCCTCCCTTTCATTCACTGCTATAGAGAGTGGTATACACTTTCTATATGCTGCATTTCTTTCTCTCAAGGACACCTTTCTGAAGAAACCAGTTCTTCTCCTCCCTGACACTTCAAAACCATTTACCATCATGATGGAAGCCTCTCTCACAGCTTCTGGTGCAGTCCTCATGCAACCTGATTCAAATGGCAATCTCACCCCTGTGCCTACCTCTCTAAGACCTTCTCCCCTGTGGAACACAACTATGATATATATGACTGGGAACTTATTGTGGCAGTTATTCATGCCTTGGAGGAATGGCAAAACTATCTTCAGGGCACCAGCTAAACCATCACTGTTCTTACTAACTGTCACGACTGTGACAACTCTGCTGCTGAATAAGCCTTCTCTGCATCTATTCTGACTAACTTCAATTCTTTTTGTACTTAGACATTTTCTCTTGATACTTCTTATCTGTCTCCAACTCCAATGTATGTCACATGACCCAGTATTTCACTTACCCGGTCATCAACCTATCGGCGACTGCACTTCTCTTTCCACATTCTATGACATCATTCCATTGATCCATTTACTTGGCTTCTTTCCATATCTGTATTACAAAGTCTCTTTCTAATCTTTGTCATCTTTCACTCCGCCTTTGCTTCTTACTGTATCGCCTCCGATACTTTGTATAAATACTCTGTCTCACTGAGGACTTACTCCTTAGTTTGAATATCATCATTTATTACCAGTCTCTTCTTTCCTCTTAAACTCCTCAATGAATTCTGCCTTTGTCAACTCTTCTATCTGAAACCCAAGGACCGGGATTGCTCCAGGGTGTAGCACTCCATCACAAGTTGCTGAAGCCAAGTCCTCTCTTCTCTGACCTCCTTTCGTCTGTTCCACCTCTGAAACTTCTTCAGAGATAAGTGGAGTAGATCAGACCTTGACAGTATATTCAAACTGATCCTGGTCGATTCCACTTTCCTACCATGACACATGTTCCCAATCTCACACTCAGTCCCTAGCCTGCAAATCTTCACATGCTCCTGCCCTCAAAGAAGAACTCTCTATGCCAGGACAGATCATTGCCTGCACTGGAGAATTCCTCTCCTTCTTCCATCGTGCTACTGCCAATGATTTACCCAAGATCACCGAAGAGGGGCCAAACCCTCTTACCCCTACCATCTCCTGTTAACTCCTCTGAAATGATCCTCAGAAACCTCTAGCTCCTCCTGCCAATGACAATGGTGGTGATGGAGATGGCAGACCGCCAGACGGAGATGATGGTGATCCCAATGAACCTGATCCATTCGAAATCCCACTCCCTGAAACTCCTTCCCAAGCCAACCCTTTAGTCACACTGGCTCAGGCTATAGAAGCCCTTGCCAGATCCAATTCTTCTAAAGACTCTTCCCCATCCTCCAATCATACCAAGGTCCTTGAATCTGACACATTCAATGGAACCAACCCCCACAAGCTCCACACCTTTCTGGTGCAATGTTAGCTCAACTTCCAGGACTGCCCCAAAGCCTTCCAAACTGATCGGGCCAAAGTCACTTATGTGCAATCATACCTCACTGGTATGGCACTAGACTGGTTCAAACCGTACATCCTGAATGCTCATCTCATTTATCTCCACCACCAGTGGATGACCAATTACAGGGAGTTCATCCACGAACTCAAGGAGAACTTCAGACCCCACAATCCCACCAGAGATGCTGAACACTGCCTGGATAACTTATTGATGAAGGAAAACCAGCAGATTAATAAGTATGTCGTAGAGTTCAACTGTTTGGCTAGTCAGGTCAATGGCTACAGCTCCAGGGTCCTCCACCACATCTACTACAATGGTCTCTCCGACCACATCAAGGATGAAGTCTCCTGCATTGGCAAGCCTGCCACTTTACAGGAGCTCTGCTCCCTCTCCCAGACTATAGATGCCTGCTACTGGGAGCGGAAATCAGAGATCGATTGACAGAACAATGGCAACAATTCACCCTTGTCAAATAAGTCAGGCTCCAGCAAGACCACCTCCACTTCATCCTCCATGTCCTCTTCCTCTAAACCATCCTCCAATCAGAAGTCGACTTCAACATTTTCTTCTTCGACCAAGTCTGCCAGCCCTGCACCTACTCCGAAGGCTCCCAAAGCTCCACCCATCAGGATTTTGGTGAGACTCTGATAATCAATTATTTGATATTATCTCTAAAGAAATATCAATCTTAGCTGCAATTCTGATGTATCAGTATATGATACTATCTAATGGTAGCTATGGTTTATGAATGTAGAGCAGATTTGCTTGGATGATATTATAGATAAATGGCAGGTAAGGTTGATACTGAAAGAGCAAGTTAAGCTAAATGGCACTATGGATAATACTATAGATAGTAGATACTTCATGTGATAGGCTATCATCAATATCTTTATGACATCATCCCAAAAACAGATGGTTCTTATGTGAAGACAGGATGCATTATATATCTGCTCATCATATATCACTCTTGGTTACCCCCCTCATAAGTGGCAACCCTTTAGTTCTTTCAACTTAGTTAAATACTGGCACTATGTGTCTTTACTAGCCTCAATCCATTCCATATCATAAGTAAATATCTGGATTGTCTGATATTGAGTACTATAATGAACCTCCTTCCCTTAGTTCTCATTCTTGTTACTCTTGCTCACTCATACTTCTTTGTATTCACCAGCCACCCAGTATATCTGAATTGTAGTCTCTGACCATATCCCCAACCTTGATATTGATGCAACAGTTTGAGAGGTCTTCCAATCATGATTACAAGTGGAATTCCCACATTGACTTAGAAGTGGGTAACAATCTTTTAGTTCTCTCAATTGGATTGAATATTGATACTATAGATCATCATTCCTGGCACTATTATTACTGCTTGACCTCACTGATCCCTAGCACCATCAAGAACATCACTATTGTTTTCTCACAGTCTTGTTACCATTGCTCACTCATATCTAGTTGCATTTGTAGGCCATTTGTGTCAGGAAGCAACACTTTGCCACCTCCACAAATATTGACATATATACAACACTTTTGGCAGTCTTTCTTTTTTTGTCATAAGTGGAATCATGGCTCAAATAATCATTGATAGCCTCAATCCATTTCCTTCCTGAATTTTAGTGCTGGCATTCATTGTCAGTAGTGAAATTGTTCTATATGTGATCATTTCTTGTTCATCCACTGGACCATTGCTTACTTATACCTGATTGCATTGACATAGGCAATTTGTATCAGGGAGCAGTTCTTTGTCATTCCTCCAAATGTGTGGTGGAACTGGAAGTTTTACTATCTTTCAAGTCATAGATGGATTCATAGCTCAAACAATCATTCATATCTATAATGCATTCCTTTCTTGATTTTTACTACTGATGCTCCTTGTCAGTGCTGAAATTGTTTTGTACTTGATCAGTTCCTGCCAATGCATTCACCAGTGGGCCATTCACATCAGTAATGCTAACTATGTCAACACCTGGCACAGTGTGCTTCATGTACCACTTGCATAATGTCTGTGCATCATATCACCTTACAATCTATGTTACAGTTGATAATTATTGTTACCATGTCTTGGATTTTCAGTGTGGTGCATATTGATCAGTTAGATTCTATCTGCTAATCCATAGTGTCACTGATGACAACACAATGATGTTTGCCAGTTTGCTGCTTGAATGCTTCCAATATGTCAAATACACATGTGAAACATGAAACACCGAAGCCCCAGCAATATCATGGGGAAAGTAACAACATTGCAGAGATAATGAAAAATAAATGTTCCATTTTACGGATCTACCAGAGCATGTATCAAATGTCATGGGGCACATCCACCAGCCTGACACCTTTAGACAACCTCAAGCTCCTCTCCTCCTCTCCTCTGCACACTTTTGACAAATCCTGGCTAAGGCACTGTTCTTTGAGGGGAGATGCTCAACGTCAGTGTACAACAGAAATACTTGGCTATTTGAATCATTAGTGCCTGTTGTTGCAAAAAAAGGAGAGGACATACCAATTCCACCATACCATAAGCTGATCAACCTCATCCTTCTTGTCTGGATCCTCAAGTAGTTCAAGAATGCTATTGTAGAACCACTCAGAGTTGGTTGCCAAATCCATTTGGGAAAATACTTGAGCAGAACTCAGTGCGAACTGTACCTGGGAACAATGTACCGTTTAGTAGAAATACTGGTGAATTATTCTAAGTAAACCTGGGTTGCAATGTATGCGATCAAGGCCTTTGTCACAGATTGCATGCTATGGATGTGCACATTTCTGGATCATGTAGCCTTTGGCTGCTGCTCAACTGAGATTGGTGAGGTGAATATATGTCTGAATGCCTGTTGAACAACTGATTAGCTCTTCTTCACACTATTTAAATGACTCTTGGGCTCACCAAGACAAGCAAGCCACTTCACAGTAAACCATTCCATGGATCTTCTGGATTGTATGCATAGTTCGCATACAGTAGTACTGGCCACTGATCGCCAGAAATCTGGATTTGACCATTGACCAGTTTTTCCCTCATCCTATAAATTCTTAGATTACATCAATGACCTGTGGAATGAATTGTACACATACTCAGAGTTTGACCAATCAAGGCCAGCTGGGCACAGGAGTGCACCAGTGCGTTCATGGTTGAAGCCATGATCACATTTAATATTCCATGGAAGATGAGGGGTGAGAGACTGGCCTTTAGGAGTAATCCAATCGACAACAGCACTTTTCATGCCCTTGGTATCATCTGCCCTTGCACCGTTTACACCTTTCTGAACTTGTTTAAAAAGTGAGTGAACACTAGATAAAGGTACTAGTTACAGGTAGATACCAATTCTGCGATGGCCATCACTTCCTCCTCAGATGTCTCAACAAGATGGGCTTCTAGCCCAGGTACCATCCACAGTAGCTTGCAGAATACTAAATATTCCTTTCGCTCACTGCGATGGTTGAGATACACAATCATGAGCTTCCTACATTGCAGTTAACAACTCAAGGTCAGCAGCATCGCTACCCATGGTTATCAGCCCATTCAAGCGAAGACTCTGTGAATTGCAGAACGCATGAACAGCACGACCAAAGTGTTGGCCATGATGGACTAAGGGATCCTGACTGGTTCTAAGAAGAATCAGTTTCTTAGCATCTCTAAGACATAAACATAAATCATGAACAGTTTTTTTCTTGGGCCCAGTTGCAATGCACTGGAAGCCACATGCTTCTGACCTGTGCCAGCAGAGAAATCATCACTTGGACTGGCCATTTGACAATGAAAACAATGAACACTTGGATGGTATGGATACACCTGCATTGAGTTGACAAATCAAAGGCTTTATATATCTGGGTGGTCAAGCACCCAAAGGTATCAGATTATTCCAAGTCGCTCCAGCCAATCAGATGTGTGTGCTGCTGCCAGTAGCCAGGAGCTCCAAGCAGTACAAACGATTAGATAGATCAATAACCAATTGGATGCATGGCTTACCACTCTATCATCAGCTGGCTGGCTAATAAGGTGCAAAGCAAGATACTACCACTGTGAGCATGAATCTTCCAAGTCAGCATCAACACCAAGGGCCAGGAAATAAAGGTTACTTGCTAGACACCCATGAGGAGTCACAATCGATTGGATCTACGACTTGCTATTAGGTGCTGGAGAGTTGATGCATTTACATGAATCCATCAGCCAGCCGGCTAACAAGGTTGCTTGGAAGTTCATTTGGATACTGCCAGTATAGATCGTCCAAATTAGTATCAAAGACTCAAACTTAAAATCATAACCAATCGGATCCATGCCTTGCTGCCAGAAACAACAGCTGATTGGGTAGTATGATGACTTGGGAGCGCTGTGAGTAGATCAAGTATATAATGTGGCCAATTCAGACACTACCATGACTATATTCCCCAGGGTGTTTGTTTAATGACATAAGTCCACATGCACCTGGTTCTGATATCTGCTCAGATTTTCGTATTTTCAGTACTTATGGTTTCGTTTGTGATTGGTGAAGTTGGGAGCAGCAGCACTAATGTCAAAACAACCAGTTGGTCAACCCACTGGTCATATCATGTGTCTGTAGCTCACATGTTGACCCGTGAACCAGGTAGAAAGCATCTCCGGATCGATGTTGTTTCTGAGGACTCAGATCCAGACTTGAGGCGCTATGATGAGATGAGTAAAAGTGAGGAGAAGAAAGAGAGGAAAGATGAAATAAACAAGGTTCTGGACCTCCTGTGTGAGCTAAGAGCTCTTAAAGAGGAAATGTCCAGAATCTGTGGAGGCAAAGCCTCGCTTGTCACCACTCTTTGTGCAGACATGGACACACCTATTGGAGTTGGACACAACCCTCGCAATGGACCCTGCAACCTATGCTGCCCCCAGGTCCATGAGAGATACCTCCATGAAATGGATACTGACCAGGGCTCACAGTTTCCTGGCATTCAAACATTATGAATAGAAGCATGTCAGAATAATTTCTTGAACCCTTGTTCACTAAATAAATCTGGATGAGATTAGATGTTAATAAGACATGTACAAGCCATGGTACAGACACCATAAGAGGACTGGGGATACTGAAGGTACTCCAGGCTGGTCAGGGAGTTGTAAGTGAAAGGACCATCCATGAATGTGGGGCTGCAGATGTTGAGAATATGAGATATTTCCAATATCCATATTCAGTATAATGGTCACTTTCATTTTATAATCCATATGACTACTTATATGCTATTCATATTCATACTTTGAAGACTATATCTTCATTTCTAAATCACATGATTTATCACATGATTTACTAGAACTATCTAGAATGTTCTATGAACTTCTATGAAATTCTAGATCCTTATCAGAGACAACTGATTATATCACATCATGTGATTAATCACATGATCATATCATATTACATGATTGATCATATGACATCCTTATGTCATCTTATCTCTAGACCATATCACATGACAGGTCACATGATCTTCTAGTACATTCTATGTCTAGATCATCATTCTAGAATGATCTATTCTAGATCATTCTATATGACATCATTGTCTAGAACATGACATCATAGATAAGGATTACTCATATTTCAAATATGTTTACTAATATTTCATATGAGATACTTTTCCTATTGGACAGTATTAATTCTTATCTTCCTTCTCAGGTTACAGGATATCACAACCCTTAACCACTTACCTTATTAGGTCTTAGGGTCTTACAACCCTTCACCCAGGTTGTAGGGTATTTCCCTATTGACACAAGTACATACATAAGTACAAACATTGTACTTTAGTATATAAGGACCAGCCCTACAGGCTGGTACAATAAGTGAATACCACAGGCTTTTCTGCCTATTCCTTCACATCCCTTTAAGTCTACCAGACTACATACTAGTCCTACAAGACTATAAACACCTCTTCTGTTCACCTCCTTGAGTATAAACCTAGGTCAGTATTCTTAATTGAATACTTTTCTTCCTTTTCTTCCCTCTGCTAGAAACTCTTTCCCTTAAGGGGAACATACAGTTTCTACAGTGGGGCCACTTGAGAAGAATGGATTCCATGGCATCGCAAAGATGGGAAATAAAGAAAGTTGGAATGTGAGGGGACCTGTGAGATATAAGAGTGAGGAGATGGTCAAGCCAGTTGATGGGAAGGGGGACTTACGTGAAGAACAACGAAGAGTGTGTGCTGTCATCCCAATGGCACAAATAGAGCATAAAAGAAGAGCGAAGAGAAGAAGAAAAGAAAAGAAAAAGAAAAGAAACATCGGATAAGGTCCTAAGAGGTGTCAAGAACCTGACATGGCTTATCAATGTCAATATTAGACTTTGAAACATGAGGGCGAGACCATGGTAAGGAAAGGTCAGGGGTGGGGGCAGTAACATGAGGTGAAGGACAGGGCCTGAGTGGGAGTGGGAGGGAGTGGGATGACAATGACAACAGCATGATGACCATGCTGTTGTTGTCATCATCGTCATTGCATTTAGCAACACGAGGGTGAGAGAGAGAGCAAGGGTAATGATGATGATGTTGTCATATGCATGCCATAGTGATGGTTATCATATCTGTTATCATATTCACATGGGTCATTGTAATGCCTTAAAAGGACTGAGAATGAAGGTCTCAAATTTTGACTGAGCAATTACACCATCATATTGACTAGGACCAATGATTTTAATACAATGTATTTGTATGATGATGGCGGAAACTACACTACAATAGGGAATTCAGTGAACCTCAACTCTGAGTACGAACTACTCATAATACTTGAAAATGTAGCAGGTCCAGTTGAAACAGTACAGAAACTTCATTGCATCTCTCCAAATGTGCACTCACAAGGGAAGCTATAGAGTAAAACAAATTAGAATCATATGCGCAGAGCAAGGAGAGCAGCTACCATAGAAAGATTCAATGGAGGAAAGGGCAAGAATATCTGCTAACACACCTCAGATTCTAACTTGTGTACCAAGGTTCAAACAGGCTCACTGTTGGGTAACAACAGAGACAAGTAATACTCAATGCTCAATTGATTAGCCTAAGATTCTCAAGACATCAGCAGTGAGCCCAATGACATTCACAAACAACAACAATGCAATGAGTGCATTGTCATTGTCATTGTCACGTTGTTGCTCTCATCGAATGAGAGGCAGGGGAAAGGGTGGAACAGGGCAAGATGACGATGACGTGATAAATGTGTTGTTGTCATGTTGTTGCTCCCATTGATACACTAGAGGCAGGGGTGAAGGTGGGACAGAGAAGATGTAGGAGCGAGATGACACAATGAACACGTTGTCATTGTTATCATTGTGTCGTCACTCTCATTGTGTCATCACTCTCATTAAAAATGGAGAAGTAGGGGCGAGGGCAGGACAGGAGAGATAGAGATAGGGTGTGCGAGTGGGGGCAAGATGACGACAACGACAATGAAGCAATAAACATGAAGTTGTCGTCAGTTGTGTTGTTGCTCCCATCAATATGTGAGAGGCAGGGGTGAAGGTGGGATGGGGAAGATGTACTAGGAGCAAGACAATAATGTGATAAACACATTGTCATTGCATTGTCGCTCCCATTGAAATGTGAGAGGTGGGGTGAGGGCAGAATGGGGAAGATGTGGGAGTGGCAGGACGACCACGATGATGAATGACAACAAGGCAATGAACACATTGTTGTCATCATTGTCATGTTGTTGCTCTCATCAAAATGCAAAGGGTGAGGGGAGGCCCTGAAGGTGGGACAGGGGAGACAGAGCTAGGATGGAGGTGGCAATGAGTTTATGGCGATGACATCGCCTGGCATTCATTGCGAAACGCATGGGTAGGGGTGGAGGTGAGAGAGATTGATATTCATGCACTGTGACTGCAGGACATTTTGATTGACGCAGGCAGTTCCCCAATACTTCAAAATACCTTTGGGAGCTCTAAGGAGGTATCCATGGGTCTTGTGGTTGCCAACAAAGCACTTCCAGCAAGCGCAGACTGGGAAAACTGGGACTAAATACAAGATATACCCTAATTCACAGTGAATTTCTGGCGTGGAATCCACTGGTAGATTAGCATAGTTTTCATTAATTGCTAATTATAAATTGACATTTACATGGGTGAATTTGGGACTCAACAGGTCGTGGGTGGATTAGCCAGGTGGATTTCAACCAATTTGAAATCCCCAGAACACTAAGGCAAAGAGAATCATCAATGATCATAAGCTTCTCACACCATTATCACGTGCCATCACGAGGATGTATCACTCCGTTATTATCACGGCCTATGTGGGGGTTTCCAAAACCCAATTTTGTGACATCTGATTTGGTTACTGGCAATATTGTCAAGCTACCTGAAGACGAACTTGATTTTGATGATGTGAGTAGTACCTGTCATTCCCTCCTGCACATCCATTCTAGTTCCAGTAAGCCAAGTTTTAGGCATTTGTAAGTCTATCATTGTAGTTTAGGTGCACTGAGTTGGCAAGCACCTTGTGGCAGGTGTTTGAATCGTTGACCCCTTCATACAGTCTATACTCACACTCACTGAAGCTGAGCTCGAGTGCATCTCAAAATTGCTCTGTTTTTACCACTGGAATGTTTCAGCAGACAGGGAGCTATGTGATGCCTCGACCAGATCTGAGGAGCATTCATGCAAGCTCTCAAATGAATAATCAATGCGAGAAGATTTATACAAAGTTAAGACAACTGCCAAGGCAAATCTGCACAAGACAGGTGCCTAGAATAAACTTGGTAACAAGAAAAAGCAACTGGTCAAGAAGATGCTACTTGATGGCAAGCAAGCCAGTCTGGCACTCGTGAAGAAGGAAGATACTTTCATTGGCACGCTTGAGGCTTCAAGTCAGTGACTATGCTTTTCCCCCAGTATTGGCGGTACTGATTCACGTCACAGAAAAACTTTAATGAAAAAAATGTAAGCTTAGTCACCTTTGCTCTGTGGTGTTGCTAGAGTAGGCGTTGCAGGGACACATTAGCTTCACTTGCAAAGAGCTGGATGGTGTTCCAGAAGGTGTGATCTCTGCACACCCAGTGAATGGAAGATGACAAGGTGCTGTACGATGTTACCTGACGACAAGTGAGTTAGGTATTGTTTTTCTCTGAATACGTGCAATGAAGCTCAATAGCACAAATAAGCTCTTCAACTTGCATAGTTGCATACCAGGCTCACAAGGCACAGCTAGCGGTCAATACAGAGCCTCTGAGTAACATACTTGGTCTCCACAGGCAAATTGCTACTATCCTGGAGTATATGCCATTTTTGATTTAATAGTTTGACATGGTCTGAACCCCTTGGAGTTGGAGTCGGTAGGACATCCCAATGTGGTAACAGTGCCATGGTCCAGTATTGTCCAATGCCTAGCTGATCGGCAATGGAATGCACTTTCTTTAATCACTGTCAGACTGTCAAAGCCTCACCATGGACTCAAAGTCAGATACCACTGGGACAGATATCCTGGAATTCCAAGATTGGTTCACCTATCCATCCCCTTCACCAGTTGTACATGGCTTACCAGCAGCTGCTGATGCAAATGAAAACAAATCCTGGATCCTTGAACTCTATGATCATGTTAACCGCAGTCCTTCTCTCTCCACTCAAACACCCATCCCTGATCCAAGCGTTGATTCTGATCTCAATCCGATTTGGATGTTTTCAACAAGATCCTTAAATTTCTTCAAGAAAAACCATCTACTGATGCAATCATTTCCCCACCCATCACACCAGTGGCCCTGACCCTCCATTGTGCTCTCGTCAACCACCCATGTCACGTCTCTTCAGCATTGAGTCAAAGCCTAGGTTCACTCGCTTGGGGTCAGGTTGTCGTGGAGATGTCGCATCTGATCACCCAACATGTCAAAATTCAAGGCATGGGCACATCAGTGTCCAAGGGGGTTTTCTGTCACATTCACGAAACTGCTATGAGCCACCTTGGACAGAGTGTGTTTAGGCTTGAAGAATCAGGTAAGGTAGCTAATACACTCTTTTGGCACCGAAAAATAATGTGCATTGTAGTAACTTCAGATCAGTTCAATGGGTTCTGGGAAAACTTCAATATTTCTTGGGGGTCACCAACATTCTGCAATCTTGTCCGGCAACACATGAGTATCATGTCGCATTTTTAACGGCAAGAGGCTCAATTGATTTTGCAGTTGAGTGACGTTGTACACACAGCCAGAGAGAGCTGTTGCAAAACAGTATGGCACTTTGTTCTGGCAGACTTGAAGCATCCTGGTATTGTACAGCCTGATACAATGGATGATGAAAAGCAGCGGCTTCTGTCTCAAATGGTCTTTTTGTTGGATTATGGGTGCTTGCTCCTTCATCAATTCAAGGACAGGAAAACTGTTTGGTTTGAAAATTGCAACTTTGTGAACATGGTGAAGTTGTCGCTGTATGATGTTACTTATCCAGGCTGGTTCAGCATCTTGGATGAGATGAAGCATCCAGATACTGGCATGGTGATGGTTTGCCAGGTGATAGAAGTTGTCACCTACACAGTGGCTCTTCAAATTACATGGGTAACTACCATCTCAGCATTATACATCAAACTGTTGATCCAATTACAGATGGTGCACTATAGCAACCCATGATGTTTAGGCCATCAAAGCGAAAGGTGGCAGGCAGGTTGCAGAATTCACTGTGGCTTGAGCCTTTGGCAGACACATTGAACACTGCAGTGATGAGTGATGTGAAGGACGTCTTGGTGTTCCTTGGTAATGTCCTTGCGCTGTCCTGTGGCTCCCAGATGGAAGAGGGGTTTGAAAAATTACAATCATACTTGGAATTCATTTCCTGCCCCCCAGACATACCTCACCTCAGTAGTCTGGGAAGTTTTCTATACACTGACCCTCCCCCATCATCTGGGATCAACGAACCAAAGCATTTTGAGTAGGAAATGGGCTTTTATGTAAACTCCACTGCTCCATTTGTACTTGTATATAAAAACTATGGCTTCCTTTTTGTTTGCGAATGTCCCGCCTGCAAACGATTCTGTCATTATTATTCTCATTCCTGGAGATCAGTCGCAACCTGTACTCAATGTTCCCCATACATCCAATGTAACACATGGCCATCCTTCAAGTGAGTCTCTCAGAAGTGAGGTCACTCGTTTGTTGGCTTTCTCACGCTCAAATTTTAGGCGTGGTGGCTCTTATCTTTTGGAAAAGGTATCCAGTCTTGTATTAGTTTTTCAGTCAAATTCTGACTGCATATAGACACATTCCTCACTTTCTGTGTCCAATAAACAAAGAAAAGCCAGAATGTGGCATGAAGCATTGCAGAAGAAACTAAGTGCAGCAAAGATGATGCTTGCTGGTTAGAGGACAATTGAAGAGATTGAAGGGGAGATCAGTCTCAGTGTTCCCAGAGACACACTCGACAGACTGCATACTGAATTCTATGATATTGGGGACCCTGGTGATCCAACTGCTAAAACCTACCTTACAGCTATCTCCACTGTCTCTGTGGAGCGATGACCCGGAGTGTCAGAGTCCACTACTAGTAGTTAGGGGGGAACATAACTCAATGTAAGTCTTTAGCTGTTGCCCATCAAAATTGCACAGAGTGATTTTCAGCCATGTAGCATATGTACTCAACTAGTGTACTAGGAGCCCATCATTGTATGTTATTATATATTGTGGGCTACTCGCCTCCTGTAGCCTTCCATTCTCATGGAAGGTCTAAGTTACAGATTCACCAATGATTTATCTTGAGTAAGAGGCAACCAGTAAGAAGTGTCAATTGGTTTTTCCTGTTAATTATCGTCGTCACAGTGGTCAAGACTACGTCATTGTGGTCAGAACGCCCAGTTCAAACAGAGATTAAACTGCCTCTCGTTCCATGTCCACTTGAAGTTCCAGCGCATGCACACAGACACACCTCCATTTATCTTCTTCCTTGCACACCATATCAATTCACACAAACCCACATCATTATATAACCTAAATTCATTCATTTCCTTGAGCTACTGAATAAAATTTGTTTTGTTATGGTGGTTGATAGTATGGAACCACAGTGCTATGCCACACAAAGCTGTGTTTGTGGTTGCTCCTTCAATGAACCTCATGTGTTTACAAAGCATGGAAAAAGCTGCAAGAAGCACAAAAGGCAACTCGAGGATGCGCTTCTCAGGGCAAAGGAGACCTACAGTGACTCCAAAAACTGTTCCAATGCCTAACCCCAAACCGGGGCGCGAAGCGCCCCGCAATCACCTGTGAGAATCATGCTTAGCTTGGGTGGAGACAAATAAAGTACAAACACTTGGCTACAACTTTCGTCCCTAGGTCATGTGATTTGGTTCAGGGGCTGCGGAGATATGGCTGTTACAAAACAGTCATGTCATTGGAACAGTTTTTGGACTT
>JBBPTK010000283.1:0-18867 GCA_038094135.1 Spongiforma cf. squarepantsii | reverse complement strand
CCGAATCTCGCACCAAGATGCGCCTCGCGACGTTCATGGCAGCTAATCTATCATCGAGCTGTTCGAGGAGTGCTGGGGACTGGTCCCAGCTTTCACTCTCGAGAATGGAAACAAAGACGTTGTCTTCCCCGAGGTAGTGGATGGCTTTGACGAGGCTGTCGGACCAATAGGGTATGACATGTTCGTTGTTCGAAAACATGGCCGCGATGAATATTTTCTCTGAAGATGAATATCGTAAATTGAACCCGGGGAAAGTAAGTAGGAACTATACTTGCCTTGTTTCCCATATCCAGCCCTATCCGGACGTGCGTTCGCTTTCTCGACCAGCGAGAGATAGCGCACATCGCCTGGATGTTGGTAGTGCAAAACGTACCAGAGACTGACGCAGAATACGAAAAACCAAAAGGCGAATTGCAGCAGCGAGAAGAGTGCAGATGGCCGATAAGGTGTGGGGTCAACACGCGCGCTTCTTTCGTCGAATTCCATGTCGTATCCTTCTTCATTCCTCGCTCTCATCCCCGCGCTCAGCAATCCTCTTTCTTCCATCAAGTTCGAATCGCTCCGTTCTAGCGGGAAATACCCTCGTGATGAAGGAGAAAGCCAGCCAAGTCTGGATCGCCACCCGCCATGGCGAACAAGCAAGAAACTCTGCACGCCGAGTCGCACTACGTGAAGGAACGAAAACGTGGGAATCACGAACAACAGCAAGAATACGACACGATAGCTCAGCGGGAAGGCAGGTGTCCAGATCCAATCAAACACGGTGAAGTACTGTGTGGTGAATACATAGTTTGCTGAGCTGTATAATCCCCAGAACGCCGTCACCGAGAACGTGATGGGATGTAGCACCACAGTGAGAAGGATTCGACACAAGCGTGGTAGCAGAGACTTGCTCGTGCGGACGACGATCGTGTATAAACGATGGGATCCGAAGACACCACCAAACATGAATAGAGGAAGAAAGGGGAGGGTAATAATACAGATGGGAAACACGGGAGCAGGATACGCCTTATGAGCGACATGGTTGTTATCGTTTTTGAGGTGCTCTTTTCGAGCACAGGAAACCGAGCCACAGCGGGAGCTTTTTCTTGGCGTTTCATTTCTTCTTTTGGTTTTGGACCGCAAATTCTAAATAGCCGAGGTCCAACTGACCGTCCACCGGACATCCGCCGTCCATGTCGGACGTTCCCCGAGATGCTGCGATCAGGTCGGGGCAACAGGGGAAAGCTGTCTCGTGTTTCATGTTGATTGTACCTACGTCACGGATAACATGGTGAGTGTCAAAAAGCGAATCGTTTATCAGCTACTTGACCATTGTTGAGTAGAACGGCCACGACGACGAGCACGACGTAGGTGCATCACGGTAACGGTGCAAACTTGATTCTAATCAACGTGAAGCTATGAGTACCTTCGATCGAACTACGTAGGCTTTACTAACATCCGCCATATCATGATATCAGTCGCTCGGGGAAGGCATGGACCGAAATTCTACTGTAAATCGACATGATACGCTGTGTTCGGATGTTTGCTCGCGCGTGGGGATGCAGTGTCACTAGTTACGCTATTATCGTAACTGCGCACTGCGCACTACGCGGTGTGGCGGTCAGTGCCCAAATTGCCCACCAGAGACTCTGAAAGGCTGATCGTGCCTCATGTTTCACGCTTGCTGAACCAGAACTGTTCCTTTGCTGTATTATTGGTACACATTCACACCATGTCTTCTACCTGGCTGTCCGACTTCCATGGTGCGTAGTCCTATCCTCGGCCTCTGCCGAGTCCAAGTCTTCCATATGGTAATCGTGGTCTTATTGTTCGGCACCATTTGCAAGCACAAGTTATGTAACACTTTCCTCGTGGATGGTTGACATGACTACAGGCCCCGAAAATTTCATTGGCAACTCGTCGGCTTTTGCATCCTAGTGCCAGCGGACTGTGTCAGGACGGGTACTCATAGACTGTGGCTCCCAACGTCAGTCAATCCTGATTTCACGACACTTCAATATGAAATCAAGCCGACGATCAAGTTTAGCTGAAGGTATGTGCAAGATCATATTCCCGATGATGAAGATAAGCCACTTCAGATTCACACGGCCTGGTTCGAAACCCTATTGTGATGTCTGATTCATTATGTTAACCCATTGCGACGCGCGGAGACCGGCCTGCGCCGCAGTCATCTTGGCCAGCGTATGACCCAGACCAAATGGCAATAGGTATCATCGATCACTACTGATCACATAGATTCTCTCTTCGTTCTCGTCTATGTGCCAGTTCAGGCTTGATCGCGTACTGATCGCTAACAGGACATTGTATCGGTGCAAGAGAAAGGTCAAGTTTCCCGCAGTTCGTTATCGATGGCTTCGCAACGTAAAACGGCTGTCATCATTACTCGTTACTAATCGGCGACTAGCATTTGCTCATCGGCCTCTTTTCAGAGCATGAAGTGACCCCCCAATACTTGAAGTCCCGGACGAATCGGTGTTCTTGTTAGCTCTGGAGACTTTTCGTCAACCACCAAGTACTCGAAAAAGTCTGGCGAGCTGGGAGAAAGAAAGGATACATCTTGTGTAACGGGGTACGTTTCCAGTTTGTCTTCCTAACGTCGATTTACAGATCTCTTAACAATGGCTGTGCACATGGAGCACGAATCATTCGGAGTAGGCCATCGCAGCTCTGTTCTGGGTCATCTGGCGAGATGGTGAAGTGAACCATCCCTGCTGATGACCGAATCGCAGCAGTAGGTGACACCCGACAGTATTAGTTAGTCACTTCAAATCGGCTCGCATGATTCTCTGGTCCCACTGAAACCTCGCCCATTCTGCTTTATCTTTTTCTTTTTCTCAGGCGCTACGGAAGCATCACGAACTTACCTTCATCCATGTCCTGGCGTCATTAAGGATGGTTAGGAGATCCGAGAATCTGTTTCTCTGATACAGCTTTTATATGCTAAATGGCTACAACGTTTCCATCTGCCTGAAATTTCTGCGTGCTCACATTGATCAGCTTTACAGAGATTTCAAGTATACAGTGACATCGAATCCAGACAAAGCGCATTATGCAATCAGGTATCGGCTATCTGTTTCTGTCATTCAAGCTGTCGATATCCAGTCTGACGGTCTTACAATCCGAGCATGACAATCTCGTTGCGTAAATTATCCACATGGCCCTAGTAGATCTGTTCCACGGTGTATCGAGTATACCCTAGTACGTGCACCGCCTTCTGGTCTAATCTCTTGCCACACCCGGCCTACCCACAGAAGACGCGCTTCAGCAGTTCGTTTCACTCGTGCCATCTTGGCTGAGCAACCCCACAGACGATGACGATCGTGCACGTGTAGACGTATTCCTTTTGCCGGATGGCAAGGATACGATATGGATGTCAGTAAGTTGTGAGGATTTGGCTCAAGAATCGTTTGATGATGGGGATTATTCTCTCCGTGGTGGGTCTTTCCTGCACCGGTAACCAGCACTGCTGAATCAAATCCCAATGCGAGTCGTCGATCGGTCGTGACACTGGTCTGCCGGGCTTATAACCTCTGGCAAGTCGCAAAATGACGGCAGCATCCTCTTTGACCTCGGACCAAGGATGCTTGCCCGACAATACCTACTGCAAGGTCAGTGTGGACTAAGCAAAATCAGTGCTCGAATGGACTTGCCTCCAGAGCGACACACCCGAAAGAGTATATGTCGCTCTTTGTGGTTCTACAGAATTCACTATCTGGATCAATTTGTTCTGGCGCGGTCCAACGCAATGCTCCCGATCGCGAAGTGGATCTCTGTAGGTAGTTCAAAGCTTCGGGAATTTCTCCCACAAGGGAAGCAAAACCAAAATCGGCCAAGCGGACGGTGAAGTTTGCATCGACGAGCGCATTGTTCTATTTGATATCTAGTGAAACCGAAATAGAAGTCGTTATGGTGACTCACGCAGTTCAGATCACCATGGGCAATTGGGAACTGGAACGTATGCACTGTCCCAGAAGTGTTGTCTTCATCCGCTTCATCCATTTTTTAGTATCATGGAACTTACAATAATGAAGCCCGTTAGCAATATCTAGCATCTAACATGCTGGGTAAGAAATAGACACTGGGAGAAATACAGTGTAGCACGACGCACAAATTGGAGTCGTCTTGCGAGACTCAGATCTTCATCTTGCTTTACTAAAAAATTGTGGAGAGATCCATTTTGCATCCACAGCGACACCAGTGATGTAGAGCCAGACATTCCGAAACCATAAGCAATCCCTAAGAATGGAACAATATTTGTGTGATCCAGCCTCCTCCAAATTCCGAGTTCACGATGGAGCATCTAAACCATCCTGTCAAAGCAGGTCCTCACTCGTCACACGACTAGTCACCTTCGTGGATTTACCAGGGTTATTGTCCTCTGTTGGAAACTTGAACCTCAGAGCTTTTACTGCGACCTAGAAAGAAAAATGAATAATGATAACTACGAGTCGCACACCCAATCCCGAACCTCCACTGGCTCCGAGCTGTCGTAGTACAAGCACTTGTAAACATCGCCAAAAGTTCCCACGTCCGAGTATTGGTTTTCGATTCTGATCAGATGGGAGGTCAGGTCAGGGAGAGAAGGAAATCGAGGACTAATATCAATCAATGGTGCATATCAACAAAGAGTGTTAAATCACAACAGCGATGTAATAACGTAACGTACACTAGGTTGCTGGTCTGTGTTCGTTGTTCAGGTACTGGATGCGTGGGGTCCGAGTGAGGTAATGCAGGTGACACGACAGAAGCAGCAGATGGCCCGGATGGCTAAGTAGAGACGTGAACGATATATGCAGCAGTAGGGAAACTTTTGATTTCATACCTCTAGCAACAATATGTGCTGAGTTTGTTTGCTGCTTTCTACTGGATGGGCTCCGATGGGGTTTGAATGGGGTATGAAAGAAGTAGAGGGATAAGGATAAGCTGGCACGAATGCCTTAGGAAGGTGAGATGGATCGGATGGAAGTTTTCAGATGCGATGGCTCACACTGTGATCAAGATTCAGCATATGTCCGGTTCCGATGGTATGGGGAGAGTAGGCCCATCAGAAGTTTTACATGTTGCTTATTTCATCTTATTTCGGCCCATTTGGCTTACGAAATCTCAAAAGCCAGACAGTGAAAAAGCACATCGGCTATATTCTGTCTTTTGCTTCTTTTTCGTCAGAGTAAGTTTGCAGCTTGCTTAAAGTTTTTCGTGCTTTTTCATGCTTTTTGAATCCGAGGAGAGAACTAAAACGTCGTCACCTTTTCGACACGATTTGGATCGGGCCGAGGCGCCCGCTACAAACGTATTTTTCCACCAGGGCCCAAGTCTATCCACCACAGTGGGGAGAAACAAACTAAGAAAACGGAATTGGTATGATTTAGCCTTAGAGGTTCACCAATGGGATGACCAGAAGCTGCGTCCCAGAAACGGACAGTGCAGTCATGAGAAGCGCTAGCGAGGATTGATCCATCTGGAGAGAGGGACAGAGGATAGATCCAGTCAATCTGATCTGTCCACGGCTGCCCAATCAATTGACTCGTTTTCGAGTTCCAGTAACAAATGGTTTCGTCCGCTGCAGCAGAAAAGATCCTGCTTCCATCCCGTGACCACAGCACACAGAAGGAGCTCTCAGCGGATCAACCTCTACGAGCGTTCCGCTGTGATATCATAAATGAGTATGTTTTTTTTGTTGTCCACGGAGTTTCCAGAATTCACATGGCAATTCGAGTACCATTAGGAGAAAAAGAGATTGCCAAAATTATGTCTTCCCCAACATCGATGGAGCCGTGAAGTTGTTTCTATAGTGTATGTATGTATATATTTACTGTCCGGCCATCAACTACGACGAGCTGATCGTCTGGCGACACATCTAGCGACAGACTACCCTCCGGAAGAATCCATTTGTTGACAAGATCATGCGATTTTACATCCCATACTTTGGTGTGGTCGTTGCCTTTGCTGATAATCTTCGTACCATCTCTGGTCACAGCGACAGTCTGTACAAGATTGTGCTTCATCGGCTTTCCTTTTTCCCAAGTTCCACTTTCCAAATCTGGGACCCTTACCATTCCACTGTGATAAGACACAGTGACAATCTGTCGCCCGTCAGGAAGATACGCCATGTCCTAGATTTTATCATCGGCGTCTGCTGAGATCATTCGAAGAGGTCAGGGCAAGTTATGGTTATGTCCGAGTCGGGACATATCACTTGACTCGATGGTGTCGAGGTGGTTCGTTGCAAGGTCAAATTCGTCCTTGCAGCTGAAATATGTGTGATAGAACGACGAAAAGACTTTGCAGTTGCCGGCGTCACTGTTCCGACTCAAATTATGTAAATTAGCTGAAGCAGTTCCAAGCGTATCGTCCCCCTATCTCACAGAATGACATCCAGAAAGAACAAATAAGTGTCCTACACATCATATCGAACGGGAGTACACAAGAGCCAAGCGCCAAAAAGAAATCCAATCGTGTAGACATTCTCAGAGATTATGAAACGTTCCTTGGGTATCAATATGGCAGATCTATGAATGGATGCTACGTGACATAGGACCAGCCCTCTACACACGTTGCCTTTTGCGAGTAATTCCCGTAAAGGGGTCCTTCGCAGTGTTGCCGAGTGACGACTTGCGATGACTACTTCAATTCCTGGATTAGAGATAACGGAATACATCAAGATGACCACAAACCGCTTCAGAACATAACCACTGGAATTGGCAGCTTTGTCGCCGTCGAGAGCTGACTTTTCCGACTTTTTAGGTTTCAAAGGACTGATGGATTGTGACGAGTCTTCCGCAGCAAAGGCGGGTGATGCCTCATCCACCAGAGTCTCGGCGCCATCAGGACTCGAAGAGTCTATCATTACACTGAACGCTGGTGATGACTCGTCCACAAGCGTCTCCGTAGCTTCAGGACTCGAGCTAGACAACAAGTCGCGGAGAGATTGCGACTCCGCATACCGGCTTCGAGTCAAGAACTTTTCGATGATGGGGATGATCGTCTGCATGGCAGGTCTCATCCATGCGGGTGACCAGCAATCCTGAATGAGCATCCAGTGCGTATCATCGATGGGTCGCGATGCTGGCCGGCGTGGTTTAAGCCCCCTGGCCAAGCACAGTGCGACAGCCATGTCTTCCCGGAATTCCGACCATGGCACTTTTCCGGACAATAGCTGAAGCGGTAGTTAGCGTACACTCCCCACTCGCGTCTGAAGAGCTTGCCTGGAGAGCCACACACCCAAAAGAATAGACATCACTTTCAGTGGTCCGGATGGACTCGATTTCTGGGTCAACTTGCTCCGGCGCGGCCCAGCGTAAAGCCCCCGGTTGCTCCGTCGTTCGTTGGAGATAGTTCAGTGCTTCTGGAATATTTCCTACCAAAGAAGCATAGCCGAAATCGACCAAGCGCGCGTTGTATTCCGCGTCGACCAGTACATTGTTCTATACCATGTTTAGGAAGCCAATCCGACATGACTCTACCGACTCACGCAGTTCAGGTCACCATGGACGATTTGGAGAGAATGTACTGCAGGGTATTCAGGTATGATCTCGATTATTTGGGCCCACAACGATAACTTACAATAGCGAAGCCCATTGGCAACATCATGGAGCTAGTGTAGGAGTGAGTGACAGGAGATAAATTCATCTGAATTCGGATGACGCACGAACTGAAGTCGATGAGCCACCTCGAGAATGACATCATGGTTCGCTAGGAAGTTATGTAGTGATCCATTGGGCATCCACAACGATACCAATGACATGGAACCAAATATTCCAAAGCCACGTGCAGTGCCCAGGAATGGGACGATATTGACGTGGTCCAATCTTTTCCAAATTCCGAGTTCTCGACGGAGCATCTAGGGGATCCACGTTATACGAATTACCTGATGAGGCTGCAACACATGGTGATACCTTGACACCTCTGGATTCCGTATCCCCATTCACTGTGAACTTGAATCGAAAAGCTTTCACTGCGGCCTAAAGGGAAAGTAAACAACAAATAATCACGGGTCGTACATCATACTGAACCTCCTTCATTGCTGGTCCCTCCCGATACCAACATTTGTAAATGTCACCAAAGCTTCCTCCAGCCATGTACTGATTTTCGATCTTACTCAAGAAAGCCGTCAGGTCAGGTGGTGGTGGGACTTGAGTGCTGACGAAGTCGATCTGAGCCAAGAAGTGACATCAGACAGGGTCAACCAACATACCAGATGCTAGAAACTTCAGGCTGTCGTTTCGATACCTGGTGCGCCAGCATGGTTGCACCGATGGAACAACGAGACGAACAAGATGATGAATGGACAAATACGCAGTGAGCAGTCAAAAACAGTCGCTGGTTCTTGCAAATACCTGGTTCTCCGCATGCGTCAGGCGGGGTACCCGCCACACATACATATTTTGATTTCGTCCAGCTGAAGCAATGAATTTTCTGCAAGGCGAGAAGCTAATCGCATCTATGAATTCGGGGTGGGCAAGACATTGTCCCACTGGGTCACCAGAAGTGGTATCCCAGAACCGAATAGTGCAATCGTTGGACGCACTCGCCAGAATTGAACCGTCTGGGGAAATGCAAAGAGTGTTTACCAGCTCGGTATGGCCCGCCCAATAGCGTCCAATTTGTTGACCTGTTTCAGAACCCCAGCAGCGAATTACTTTGTCATAGGACGCAAAAATCTTGCTGCCGTCCTGCGACCACAGAACACAACTAACCCAACATTGGCGGCACCTCAGCGGATCAAGGATGGCAGGCGTGGCAGTTTGGACGTTGTAGACGCGTACGTGACCAAAGCTGCCACATGCGAGTTTGTCGCCTCTCGGAGAAAAAGCCATGCACCAGGTTGGCACGTCGACTTTGATGGAACCGTTGACCTGTTTTCCTTTCAGGGTATAAATCCCCACTGTCAGACCACCGACTGCAACAAGCTGGTCGTCTGGCGACAGAGCAAGCGAAGGCGCAAACCCTCGCTCCGAGTGTGTCCATTCACTGACCAGCTCTTGCAAATTAGCTGCCCAGACTTTGACGCCCCCATTCCAGCCAGCGCTAATAACGTGGGCGCCATCCCGGGTGATACGAAGGCAACGTGCTTCTTGATGAGGCATCAATTTCCCTTCTTCCTCTTCACGTTCCAAATTCCAGGTTCTTAGGCCAGAGTTGGAAGCCGTGACGACTCGACGTCCGTCAGAAAGATATGCGAGAGCCCGGATGCCCTCGTATGCGCCCATGACTATATGGAGTTGGGGATTAGCGTCATCCGGCTGCTGTGCAGTGACGCTAAATTGCATGACAGCGCGAAATTGATGGTGAAAGATAAGTCTGTACGGGGGGCGTGTGCGAAGCTGCGGAGAGGAAAGAGTGGCCGAAAAGAGTGCTCGATGCCATGGAAACTACTTTCCCGTTGCCTGTGACTTTTTCGGGAAATGGCGAAGAACCTTGAGCAAAGTAGTATTTCGACTTAGCTATTTGTCGAGAAACCATACGTACACACGCTCCGAGTCGCCTCCAGTATGCCGAATCATTCGAATGCGAAATATGCACAAGCCAGCCATTTGTGTAGGCAACATCGGGGAAGAACGCGTTTTCCCAGCTTTCCCTCGTGCTGATTCTGTGTCGAGCTTCCACAGTCATGGGTGCTCGGCCTCTCCTATGCCTGATTGGACTTGGACACGCATATGTCTGTCGAAGGCGCGTTGAAGCCATATAAATACCCTGCCACCAGTGGCACCACTTATCCACGTACCTGTGTTCAACTCGATCACTGCAAGTTTGAACTGTTTCGATAATTCAATTGTCAACCGGCTGAAAAATAGTTCCCTGGGGGTGCGATCGAATCTGATAGACCGTTTTTCCTCGGGTTTCCAGAATGCGAAGAACTACAGGTTGAATGTCGAAAAGCGGGAAAAGTTTGTGGGGGGATGATCCTTCTCATGAAACGAACATGTCGTCACGTCGTAGGTGAGTTGAAAAAGGGGGAATGTTTCGATTGAGTGTTTCCATGTCATAGCCAAGATAAGAAAAGTGAATGTGATATTGTAAGGGAGAAAGATGGTCACGCCACGCGCTTAGCGACAACATGTCTTGTCAGTTACACGTGCAACGTTTACTTCATGCAACTCCTTTGAAGTTTGGACACGATACCGAAGAGTAGTGGATTGCAACACTCCAGAAATTAAGAATAATGAGATATAGGATTCGATACGGACGAAGTATCTGCCAGATGGTCCACAGACTGTGGGATGAGCTACAAGATGTACATGTCTCCCAGAAGTTCCTCGTAATGGCAAGCCTGTATATTGGGTGTTGGACTACGAATGATCTGAGTCCCTCACGTTCACCAAGGGTACGTTCTTACGAATTGCAGCCCGCATCAATCGATGTGAGTACGGCGTAGTAGATAAGATAATATACGCACTCCCTGAGAAAGGTTTCCTGGCAGTTTTGGTTGCTTGGCATTTGCGACCCGTCAAGGCTTCCTACTCCATCACGGGTACGTTCAGCTTGATGTTACGTAGCGCAAAAATGATTACGTACGGAGCAACCCAGAACCTCTAGCAGTCTGTCCTAGTCTCTGATTGGCTGAGAGACGTCGATGACTTGCACATAGTAGTCCCAACCTCAATACAACTCGACGTGGAAATCAACAAGTCACAGAGAGCTTGTGACTCCGGACATCGGTTCCTGAACCATTGGACGACGTGAATAATCATCTCGATGGTGGGTCTCTTCTCCACCGGTGACCAGCAATCCTGAATCAAATCCCAGTGCGGATCATCTATTGATCGTGACATCGGCCGTCCTGGCTTATGTCCCTTCACCATGTGTAATACGACAGCCATATCCATGTTTTGCGGGAATTCTGACCACGGCGGTTTTCCAGACAACACCTGCATTAGATCAGAATCTATTTGCTCTGATGGTTCGAGAAACCCACTTGGAGAGCAACGCAACCAAAAGAGTATACATCGCTTTGAGTTGTCGGAACGAACTCGATTTCAAGATCATCAAATTGTTCCGGTACGGACCAGCGCAGTGCTCCAGGAAGGGTAACCGTCTGGAGATAGCTCACGGCCTCAGGAATACTTCGTACCAAGGTGTTGTAGCCGAAGTCAACCAAACGTGCGTTGTAGGTTGCGTCGATGAGCACATTGTTCTATCATTCATTCAGTAAAATAGATAACTATTGTTGCACAAACTCACACAATTCAGATCGCCATGGACGATCGAGAAGGAGTGTACTGGGCAATAGTAATGTTATACCTTGAGCCACGCAAGATAATGGTAACGACCCACGGTAGTGAAGCCCTTTGGCAATATCTAGAAGCTGTTGCGAGTATTAGAGGACGAAGCAACTATCAAACGATTCGCATTGACGCACTAATTGGAGTCGGTGAGCCACTTGGAGAATGCTGTCATGTGTCGCTAGAAAGTTATGAAAGGAGCCATTGGGCATCCACAATGATACCAACGACATGGATCCAGACAGTCCAAGACCGTATGCAATACCCAGGAATGGAACGATATTGACGTGGTCCAGTCTCTTCCACATTGCGAGTTCTTGACGGAACATCTAGATGATCCAAAAGTCTAATGATCGGTTTTCCACGATTGCGACGCATATAGATACCTTGGCACCTTTGCTTTCCTTATCGCTACCATCCATTGTAAACTTGAATCGTAGGGCTTTCACTGCGACCTAGAGGGACAATAAACGTCACTAAGCAAAGACGCGCAAAAGCATACCGAACCTCTATTCGCGTTGATTTGTCCTGATACCAACATCTGTAGATGTCACTCATGCGCCCTCCAGCAAATGGTTGGTTCTTGATTTTGATCAGATAGGGTGAGAGTTCGTGTGGCAGGGACATGAGTGGCGTGCTAGTAAATTGGGTGCGAAAAAGGAACTCATGAAAAAGGAAACGATGGAAAACACAGTAAGCCGACGTACCGGCACAAACTGTGCGTTTCAGACTGTCGTTTCGAAGGGTAGAAGACGGATGTAAGACGAGCAAGCAAAGACACCGAGGGGACATGTAGGGCATAAGACGAAAAGCCGAACCGCCCGCGATTACATACTACACACCTGATTATTATTTTCGACTTGAGTCATGCGGCACCGCTAAGAAGCCTGTGTAAGAGGCTCGAGTAGGCAATGATGGACACCAGCTCACCTCAGCCTGTGACTCGGACGCGCATAGGGAAAAAAGGCCGGCCCAACGCGACCAGGGTCCCTTTATAATTGTACAAACAATGTATCATAACAAGAGCAAGCCTGGCAAGCCTCCAATGCCAAGTGGCCAGAGCCTACAGGTACCGGCCTGAAACAAGGAGCATCAATTTGACTTGGACCGGGCCATTGACTTGAAGCTTGAAGCTTGACTTGAAGGCGCATGCTACGAGAACAAATAAAGCTAAGACATTCGATTCGATGACGAGTTTTACAACGCTCCCACGCCACAGGCTCCTAGATCTCCCCTCCTGTTACTCTCAAAACTCCAAAAGTGCGCTATTATCTGACCACCTTCCAGCACGGAGGTCATAATCATGTCAATTCATATGATCTAACCGCGTTACGAGGTGAATTCCATGTTCACATGGATTCTGACCTCTTGCTCAATTGCCGTGTAATCGCAGTGCAACCGGGGACAAATACTTCTCTCGAGGCGAAACGTTCAATAAACCGAAAATGAAACTGTAGATGGCATCCGAGTTATGTGTTACTACTCCGCACTCGAGTTGGCCTTAAATACCGTCCAACTGATCATCACAGTTCAGACGTGCTCTCCCTTAATCCATTGCGATGTTCCTCAGAACCAAGATCCTCTTTGCCATTGTGTCCTACGCTCTTGCTGCTCAGGCTCAGTCCCCTAGCAGCTGCATTTTGGGTTGTGTGGGGCCCGCTGCGACGCAATACGGTTGCAAGAGCTAGTGCGTACTATGCGCGTTTTCCTTGATCTCGCCTTCCTAACCTAAGTTGCCCGTCAGCTACGACCTCAAATGCGTCTGTTCATCACCTGGCTTCCAACAGACCGCGCTGGGGTGTTTGCAAGCCTACTGCACTGCTGATGAGGTCCAGAGTGCAATTCAACTCCAGAACCAAAACTGTTCCTGTAAGTGGTGTTCGTCATACTCTTTCGGACCTTTTGACCAATTGGGTTGCTTGGGGTTGGCTACCAGAATGCTGGAGTTTGCCCTCAGATATAAACGCCAACTTGTCCAATGTGTTTATGGAAGGCAAGTTGGAAGAGAGAGTGACCTACCATCCACATTAGAAACTAAACGAGTAACTTGTCCGACTGTCAAATTTTACCAATTAAGTTTTCAAGAACTGACCAACTACATGAGCTCGATGGTACGAGGGAGACTGCGGCGAAACGGCAGTAGTGATTGAATATTGAGCACGCACCGTGGAACGCATTCTCAGAATTGAACCATCTCCTTTGTCGTAATATCAAAGTCCGACGACTTCCATGGTATAAGTTCCGATCGATTGATTTCCTCGGCCTGATCTCATCATACTACATACGTCATATTTATTCCTCTTGAAACGACAGGCTGAAACTGCGGACCCTGGGTTGAATGAGACTATGTACATACTGTATGTTCGTTTCCATCCAAGCACTGCACTTTGTCGTCAACTTTACTTGTTTTTGACGTGCTCTTGCGCAGGCATCTGTCTGCGTTCTGGGGTTGGCGGTTGTACATATGACGAGGTTCCGCGCGGAGAGATTATACCCTTACTAAATTGGTGACGTGAAATCTCGATAAGGTCATGCCGTTAACTTTGCGAGGATCTTGAGATTTGAATCTTCGTAGTGTAAAGTATATCCCCCCCCTGATTGATCTGGGGTGTGAGTGGGGTGCACATGCGGGCACTATATGTGCGTCTTCTATGTAAGAAAGTAAGCTATTCCTATGACAGCGACGTTACCTACTATATGAGCATTTCAATATGCCTACAACGAGTATTTGTCAGACGACCCTCATGCAGATGATACAGCGTCGAATGTGAACGTGACTTCGACTCGGACATACGTTAGCCTGGAAGCCAGAGGCGATTAGAACTCTGAGGAAAATCGTCGATAACATACTGACTAAACACATTATAAGCGTTCGCCTGAGTTGTCCCCGTTCACGCGATTGATTTTCCGACCTCATTCATCGGGTGGAGACTCTGTGTCGCACCATGGCGATGCTTAGGAAGCATGAAAGCTGACACAGCCACTCTTGACATCGTTCCGTTTTTCCGATGATGCCATGCCGCTTCTCCGACGACCGAACCCTTTTATAAACTTGTCAGAATTGATTTCACATCACATTTTCACTCCACACCATGTCAAGCCCGCTTTCCCCTGATCACTTTCTCAACCAACCTCGTCCCAACTTCGTCGTTGGCGGGGGTGATCATCATGTCGACACAACCACTCTGGCCGCACATGATTTCGATGTTGATACTAGGACCGGTTTCATGCCTCCGGAGCCTCCCCTTAATCGTCTCCCTGTTGAATGGGAGCCATGGGAGACGGCTCTTGACCGAGCAATGTTGGTGAAACTGCAACTCGCAGTGAAGCAGGATCTAAGCAAAGAAGAGGTGGCATGCTCTGCTTCTTGGAGAGAAAGTGTACACGAAGTGAGTTACTCCGTTCCTTTCAGTTCGTGGCTTCTCCTTGACCGTGTTACCGTTCGCTTTGTCACGGTGTGGGATCTCGACACAGTTACCCATGATTTCCGCAAAAGATCTTACCGCCTCCGAGTTGCTACTCCGGCGAGCTCACCACGTGCTTACCTTCATCATGCACATGTATATTCACACACTCCCTCTCGATGCCGAGATTCGTATCCCACCTAGTATTTCTATCCCCCTCCTCTATGTTGCGGCAAATCTCCAACTTCCACCCGTTGCAACCTATTCCGACACTGTCCTCTATAATTGGCGTCTCCAGTCTCCCACAGACGTGACGGTTCCACCTGCTCTGGACAACCTACGCAGTCAGGACCTTTTCACAGGTACAAACGACGAACAAGAGTTTTACCTAGCCTCTTCCCGCATCGAGATCAGGGGCGTAGAAGCCCTCGAACTAATGCGCGCAACGATGGACGAAATGTTCGTGGGAGATGAGATCGCCATCCGACGGATTACGGAATACCTTCATAAATTAGCCTTCGTCGTCGTCGACTTGACGCGCATCCTATTGGACATCAGAAAAGGCTGCGATCCCGAGTTCTTTTATCACAGCATTCGGCCTTGGTTCCGTGGAGAGGACTCTGATCCGATGGGCAGGAAGTGGATTTTCGAAGGGCTAGACGATCATCCAGAGATAGAACCCCCGACGGACTTATCCGGGCCGAGTGCAGGCCAAAGTGCGCTCATCCACGCCCTTGATATATTTCTTGGTGTGGACACATCCGCCTCGGACGTTCTGCATGACGACAACCGGACGTTGCTTCGCCGTATGCAGATCTACATGCCACGACATCATCGCAACTTCTTGCGCCATTTGGCTGCTGACCCAAGACCCGTACGGGACCTAGTGTTGGGTGGAAATCCAAAGCTCGTAGAGGCGTACAATGAGGCGGTACACGCAGTCAAAGAATTTAGGGATGCTCACATTCGAATCGTCGCCATATACATTATCGGACCAGCAACTAGAGAGAGAAGGGCAGCGCGGGAGGCCACCGAAGCCGGGATAGAGGGGAGGAGGCCACCTATGAGAGGAACAGGAGGGACGAATTTAGCGCAGTTTTTGAAGGGTCTGAGGAACGATACGGCAGAGGCTATGGTTGGCATGGAGCCACAACCAGCAAATTTAGGTAGGGAATAGAAAATAGGTACGTAGCATGGCAACGACGTACTAGAGTGGCGGGGCAGTGGTTGACGCAAACTAGAGGACCAGACAGTGTCGGCTGAACCACCTCATAATTGCCAAGAGGAATCTATGAAGCGTCTAGACATCTATTTATGAGACCCAAGCTTGAAAGCTAGGTTCTCGATTCTGCTCAGATAGGTATGGGATGGGATTATGTGGGAAGAATACACGTTTTAGTTTGAAAAAAGGAGCAATACTGGTGAGGGACCAAGAGGAACCAATAAATAAACTTACACTACCCTATGACCTTGCTATGAAAATGAAAACGACTGGTCAGAGGCACAAAATGTTCTTATGAAGAGAGTCGATGCCGAACACACCATACACTGGGGACCTAGCACTCGCTCGGACGCGTTTTCGAGGATGACTTGGGTGAAGAGATATTTGTGTGATGATAATGGCAAGGGCAAGGATGACGATATGTACCGACTATCGTGCACTCTCATCGAAACGAGAACGCGTGACAGTCATCGCATACTCATAGTACTGGCCTCGATGCGGCAAGGAGACGACGCCCCGGATTCAAACTCCCCTCCAATTGCTTCCGATTTCCTCCAAACCCTGCAGCCATGATGCTTCCGCTAGCGCCCTGGAAACGGCGAATGATCAGATTAATTATCCGAGTCGTATATCGCCCGCGTGACCCTCGCATGGTGCCAACATTGTCCGGCAATGCCGCAATGCCACTTACAGATATCAAGTTAAACCCTGCGCGCGTAAATGGCCAGTGGCGGCATACCATCGGACTCCGTGAATTGTTTGCCCATCTCGTGGCAGGGGGACATCAGGTGAGTCCAAATTGTAAGGACTCCGTCCAAGTTCACGAGATCTCGAATCCCGTTGGGAATAGAGTTCGGTGCAGTTGACAGACTTGACATGCGTTCTGGAAAAAAAATTATGATGGGCTGAGATCTGGTCTTCTCCTACTGTGCGGTAGTGGAACTCATCCTCACACTGGAATCTAGATTGTCTTGACGAACTGGTGCGTAGAGTTCTTCGTGATGCATATCAACAGCTGCTCGCACTGGTTCTGACATATCTGTAGACCCTACTGTTTATAAACGAATTGTCAATGACCCCTTACGCATCGATGACTGTTCTCGTTACCCACCCGGTCAAGTTCTCACTGTTAGACAGCGGTTGCAACTCAGTTTCCAAACACGTGTAGTGGAGCATTGGCGTGTCCTGGCCCTGACAACTATGCATACGGAAGGTGCACGAGTTTGGACGTCTTTGGTGCTAATTTTGATTTTTTAACCACTTGGCGAATGCACACACAACCCTATCTACTTCTTGTACCCGCCATTGGTCGTCAGTCTCGACCAACCCTGCTGTAAAATAAGTACTTGCACTCGGAAGAAAGGAGTTGCGACACTCTTGGAGCCAGTCAATGTATGTCAAAGTATTTGTCCCGTCCCGCTGAGTCCCATTTGCCATTCGTCATGTAACACCAGTTGAATTTGATAAACATGTAAGTGCAAACGGTTACAATGTGGTTGTTTTAGCTTCGGGCTCGCTTTCTCCGCAACTAAACTACCTTCACCATCGCCACTTTCAAAGAGTTTCAGATGGCATCGCCGTGGCCACCGAGTAACCATAAGTACGCACAGACTCTGGTCAATTTAACAAAGAAGACTGATAACCGCTGGCTCATCATGTTCGACGGAAATTTAGTCAGGTACATTGAATTCTACCCTGTTTAAAGTTGCGGGCGAGGATAAGCGAAGCTCGGATGATCGGAAACGCTCGAACTTCGTGTGCTCATGAAGCTCTTAAAACGTGAATCTAGAAGGATCCAAAAACCTGATAATATTAGAGCCGCAACTATCGTAATTGGTCTGCGGAAGAGTTTCTATGATCGAGTGTGGACTTACACATCCCAGGGAGACAATGCAGAGTGTTACGGACACCACAGTTGGAGGAAATGGAATGGAACTGATGGTGGAAACGGGGGTCCGTTAGTAGGGAACCGTATCTCAAATATTGACAGACAAACAGCTGCACCACCTTTTGTGCTTACATGCCATAAAACGACTGTCCGGAGTTCTTGCTTGTCGGCAACTGAATGCGGGGGACAGTGTGTCTCTGCCTCGCTTTCAAACGTAGCTCAAATTTACTGTAGCAGCTCACATGGGGCGTGTTTTGCTTGGTAGTACTTGGTCCTTCCAGTGCACGCGCCAATAGGGGCCAGGCCCATTATTGCGGTACTACAAGGGATCAGAGACATCAAGCCCCAGTTACATACATATGTCCCACGATCATGACGGATCATATCATGATCGTCTGGGTGAACAGTCAATACTTCAAGTTTTTATTATCGTCGTTTGCCACTTAGGAGCACTCGGAGAAGAACCCTCTGTGCTCTCGTTGAACTTTGGCATGTGACGTCGACCGCTCCATTGTGGCACATCAGAGTTCGATATCACGAGGTCACAATAAGGCTAATACCTATCCAGATTCCCCTGATCATCAGTAACTTGACTACCCTGAACGTTTGAATCATCCATCACTTCAGATTACGAATGGTTGGAGCTGGATGTCAACAACTCGCGGAGCGATGGTAACTCGGGGCATCGCCTCAAAAACCGTCGGATGATAGGGATCGTGATCTCGATCGCAGGCCTCGTCCCTACTGATGACCAACAATCTCGAATCAGTTTCCAATGCAAGTCATCTATCGGAGGCAAAGTTGGCCGGCCTGGATTGTGTCCCTTTGCCAAACGCAATGCGATAGCCATGTCTTCGCGAAGCTCCGACCACGGTACTTTGCCGGACAACACCTGTGGCGGAGTCAGTCTACAATTGTGTTGAGCCCTGCCATGAAGACCTTCCTGGAGAGCAATGCACCCAAAAGCATACACATCACTCTTGGGGGTCCGGACAAACTCGGTTTCTGGATCGAGTTGTTCCGGTGCGGCCCACCGCAATGCTCCAGGTCGTGTAGTCGACCTCTGCAGATAGTTCAATGCTTCTGGAGTGCTTCCTACAAACGAAGCATATCCAAAATCGACCAAGC
>JBBPTK010000282.1:0-18872 GCA_038094135.1 Spongiforma cf. squarepantsii | reverse complement strand
GGAGTTATCGTCAAGACGACGGAAAAGAGGGACCTTGGATCATACTTGCCTCGATACGAGTGCTACCGTTGAAGAAGAAGAGAAAGTCACGAAATTGCATCAAGCTCCGGCGCAATGGCGCAGCGCCCTAGGGTGTTATCGAGGGGGAATTATGGTGGAGATGAGGGAAAGCGGGTTCTCAACAACTAGCGTAATAAGAGGCAGAAATCTAGGGTTGCAAAAGGAAAGCCTGCCATAGTAATAATGGGTACCAAGGTACATGAACCCCCTGACAGTCAGTGCGCACACAGGAAGTATCGAGTTTTCAGTTTGCCCGCGGTCTATTCTACGGCGTTCTCGTTCCATAGCTGCAGGTCATCGTACTAAATGCCTGCAGTAGGAGGTTGGAGTTTGGCAAAAGCTAGATATCCAGCGGAACGGGTATTATAACAGCACACCGCCTTCGAGGATCCTGCGGCGGTACTGGCTGCGGTGACAGAGGGATTATAATAAATGAACCAATCCAGAACGCTGAGTTTGTTAAGTGACGGGGCCGAGGTGACTTGCACAGGACCCGCCATGCGTGGCGGTGGCCTCCTGTCAGATTTAGCGCTAGTTGCAATGTGAGTGCAATGGCCCAACTTGAACATGTCCACGGCGTACTTGGGGTCTACAGTACTGTATAGACAATTTCAACCTCTTAACCCCAATGTGCCGACTGGATTCGAATTCCGACTAGATCTCCGAAACTAAGAACCAAGTTTCCGCACGCTCTCTCTGAATCCACCGCCTGCTATGTCATCCGTACCGGCCGCGTTGAACGAGGGGAACGGGGATCTCGATGCTATCACTGAATGCACGCATTCAATATACAGCACCTGTAACCAGATCAGGGCCGTATGTAGTAGGTAGCTAGCTAGAGAGTGCTAGTCGCGAATAACTACAACTTGAACGTCCAAACAGAGTCTAGACATGCAAATCTCTGCAATCCGAAAAAAAATTTGGCACGGTATGGATGCGACTGGTGGGCGGTCGCTAGATAAGACAGCGTAGGACCCTAGGAAAAAGGAAGGGAGCAATGATGGAAACCAGTGTATGCGCGTTGGGTAACAGAGTGAGATAAGAAGCACACATGTGCACGGGGAACGTATACATGGTCTGGCAAGGGCCCAGAAACTTGAGAGGACGTCTCGAATACGCAGCACTAGACTTGAAAGTGTCTGGGTAAAAAGGTGTCGTCTTTAGCGGCTTGGAAAGCGGATTGCAAGACAGGATCCTGAACAAACTCGAAGGACGTCAACGCGCGGATTCGAAGCAGAGATAAGAACGGGAAGAACGTACCATGAGTTCGATGTTGTGCAGTTTAGACAGGATGTACTCGGCACTACGACCCTTGTCTTGCTTGTGCTTGATCCACCTCACCAAGGCTCGCCTGGTGGTTTCAGCATCTCCCCCTGAATTGGCTATGGCCAACATGACCTGATGTCATCATCAACACAACGAAGGAGCAGGGTGGATGTTTTACCTCGATACGAGCGCTACCATTGAACAACTCGAGCATCATTGCGCTGGTGCAAATGGCTGCAGGGAACAAAGGGGGATGATGAGGGAGGTGAAGGAAAGCACCCAAGCACTCAAGCGCGGACTATAAGGTAAATGTACATGACTAGAAAAGCAAAAACGAACGTAACGACAGGAAAGCACCAACTTGGCATGACTCCAACAAACATAGGAACAGGCGGAGAAACGTTGACAAGTTCTCCATCTACGTGATCCAATGAGAAGCCACGTTCGCTTTGCTCATAGGTTTTCTACGCTGAACAGAGC
The DNA here is from genome assembly GCA_038094135.1 of Spongiforma cf. squarepantsii. Lineage (NCBI taxonomy): Eukaryota > Fungi > Basidiomycota > Agaricomycetes > Boletales > Boletaceae > Spongiforma > Spongiforma cf. squarepantsii. Next base: position 17,066 of record JBBPTK010000282.1, on the reverse strand, counting down.
ATCTCGGATCAAAAAGGATTCATGGAGATCCCGCAGCGTGTCGGGGTAATCGAGGGATTAATGCGAGCCAGATAAAGCACAAACACGGGAAGCTAGTGTTGGGAGAAAGGCTATGGCAACTTGCACAGGACATGACCATTCAGTGGTCCCGTACTCCCGCAGCAATCCTCTTGGGAGCACAGCTGTCAGCAGGAGGATTGTGGGAAAACGTCGGCGTCCGTGCATCGACCTGTCACGTGTGCTTCCCGATTGAGATCAAGCTGGAGCCTACGAACGACTAGAGAGGCAAGCGTGAGTTAATCTCACCAAGGCGTCCTCATGGTTCTCCTCCCTTTTTCATGCAGCGATTTGGTCTGACCGCCTTGGTAGGAGCGTGCGGTCGAAGCACAAAAACTGCCATTGGAGAAGGCGCCTAGACTGGGATCAAAGATTGATATCCCTCATGCTCTTCTTTGGCGATGACGTGTTCATCACCGAGAACTTGACAAAGCAGAGAACTCTCCTTTTTCTTGTATCTGTTTATTTCACTCTCCCCGTCACCAGATATATCGAAGAAGGTGGAGACTGGGATAGACGGAATCGTCTCAATGTTTACCATAGATTAGACGCTATCTCCCGTCAATTCAAGACGGTGGCGAACTCTTGCTCGATGCTCTCTCGACATTCACGGCTACGGAATTGATATCTTATACCGGCTTTGTCGCACTCGTCAACACGTTGACCCTGAAGCAATCCGATTGAAAAACAAAGGAGACCCCTTCGTGCTGATGATAGTCATCTCATCTTCAGCTCATCTCCGCGCCATACATGAATTCCGACTCGCCTGACCTTCTTGAATAGCTTGTACGACTGCCAATACGCAAAATTGTTCGTGGCGCTCGGCATGTCCTTCCCATTCAAAGAATGGACTCGACTGACGAGGAAACTGACGAGGAAACCAGCTACCCTCCAGAAAACATACCTCTTGCCTTCGCGACCACTGTCTCCGTGTACACGTTACTACGTCTGTGAGATGTGTATGCTTGCCTCTTGAATCTTACCGAAGCGTGACCCTGGAGAGTCTGAGCGGGAGAATTCAAGGTCAGCGTCGATTTCATCGACAAGGGTGTTTTCGTTGTACTTTTTTCCCGTTGCGGTCGCTGAGCTGAAATATTGGGGTTAGTGAACTGTCACGATTCGTCGCTGGGAAAACGATTCCACTGTACGATTGACAAGATGCACAGGATCGCTGAGATGACGAGGCCGTCACTCAAGAACAGGATCTATGTATCCGAAGCGTAAATGGGGTTGACTCGGGCTGCCGCCACGACACCTACCTTTTTCTCACTGGAAGTCTACGCGTCCCGTGCGTTCCTGTTGACCAGTAGACATTTAACTCGGGATTGAGATCCGAATTTCCGGTGAGGTCGCTATCAAACTTCTATCCGTCAGGTCCGAGCACTCACAGTTTGAGTACGATACAGGACATCGCATGGATGTTGATATAGGGGGAGACAGCGAGCCATCTATTTCTCAGGTTTCTCCCCCTCGACCGTTTGAATGATCGAACCAGGAACAAAAAAACGTCGCAGATGAAGTCGTCGATATCCGAGTCGCCATCCTGGGATCAACTGAGTGGGACTACAAACGTTGTTGACTTTCCAAGTGATGACGGAAAATGTCCCTTCCACAATGTCCTTCCCTGCTGCCACATCACCGAAAACCTGACAACCTAGTTGCAGGCTCATTCGTGCGTGCGTCACAGTGGACATGCTATGAATCACATTTCCGAACACGTGTCTTCTCTGGATGTTGCATGGTACTTGACCGTTGACATGCAATGGTTCGTGTTCAAGCCAGTAAAAAAATTGATACCAACATCTTGACTTTCATTTAGCTCTGGCAGGTGATTGGACGAGGCATTTCGTGTGGGAAGGATGCCAAATTCTGCGTCGATGGGACAACTTCAAACAGCATAAGTGAAGTTCGATAGGTATGCAATGTCGTTCACTTGTCCAGATGTTTGACAACCCCGTTCCAGATCCATTTCTTCTGAACTGCATATCACCCTACGATCCTTGTGAGCCCCTCGACTATATGACACTGTCATGCATGTGGCATAGAATTAAGTTATCTAATATGCTGTATGCCACATTTGATGATTATCGACCCGGTTTCAGGCGATGATTCATGCTCGAGCGCCAACGACTTAACCTTGATTTCTCTCTCGTAGAATGAATGCATTGGTCAAATGTGCATCTATGGGACAGGTTATTGGATGTCCAGACTTAGTGGTGTGCAGAGTAAGAAGGATATAGACTCTGTCAGGCTTCATCAGTCATTCATCTCGGCCATAGTCTTCACATATAACATTTTCCTGTAACCATTCTACTGTGTCAGTGTTGTACCCTGATAGGTACTGATTGACTAATTCTAATTCATTGAGCTTCCAACATCAAGTCCAAGTCACATTTACATTGTTTGTATCTACATTGCAAGATACCATAAATATTCTGGCCTGGCAATCTATGCTGCCCAAGATACTATTCCATCTTCCTTTAGTGCCCCCTGAATACCCTCTAGTTCATCATTTGGTCTGACCTCAACCTCTGTGAACATGATTTCTGAAACAAAAGTACCATGACTAGACAGAGTTGACAAGCCAAATCCACTGTCAATCTGGATAACCTTTCCTCCACCATGACATCCTCTTTGAACATCATCAGCATACATCTCTCTTATGCTGATGATAAATTGAGGTGCCAAAGTGTAAATGGGAACCTGCTGCAAAATGATTAGCAGAATTCGCCACTCCACATGACTTCCATTCATGTTGGCTGTTGTGCTGAACACAATGTCCACAATAAAAAATAATAGTACCCTATAATGTTGGATGATTGTTGTCAGAATGAATTATTAACCAGTGGTATCCCAGTAAAAATTAAAATTTGGTATGAAAGAGTGGATGAGAAGCACAATGTGAAAACTTACACAAAAAAGTAGATGATCCCCTGTTTTGTCAAAAAGTTCATGTACCTATTCAATTCCCATTTCTTTGTTGCATGGTACAATTGATGTGATTGTTGCAAAAATTGAACAATTGCCAATATGCACAATATTCCATCATATGTGATTTGCACACTGACAGTTGCCCTTTCCATACCAGGAGCTACAGATGATTGAAAAGCACAGAAAGTAAAACCTGGAACCAAAGTGATGGATACTATATATCACCCATTAATATTCTGTACTTATTTGCTAGTCAACATAATCACACACCCATGCCATGAATTACTGCAATGCTTTGAATGGTATAGTCCACAATGGTCACAATAATTTCCAGAGTAAACAAGGCAAGAAGAATCATGAAGATGAGTCTTGATTGATGATACATTGCCCACACACGGAGTGTCATTGCACCTGCAGTCATCATTAATTCTCAGATAGAAGTGGATTAACTGTATAACAACTCACACTCAGCTGCAGCAAAAAAGAGAAGGAAGGTCCAATCTGTGCTGAGAAACAATATGCTACCTTGAAAGTATTCATGTGGATTAAGTGTAAGATAAAACATATAAAAGAGAAAACTTACACCTGTTCAATATATACAAGTTAGCTATACATATTATTCAAAAAATGAATGTAGAAAAAAAAAACATGCATCTATTGACTGTTTCTTAGCAATGCCCCTATCCTCATAATCATAGGAAAAATACCTTTGCTGGGCCAGGTAGAAAGATACTTCCAACTTCAGGTAACTTAGTGAAATTCTATCTTATGTCAATGACATAGGTACACACTAAGTGAATCAACACTAATGAACCAGTTGAAATATCACTTTTTGTGTTTCAAAAATGATGGATAGACTCACATGCAGGAATACAATCCAGCATAACGAATCTATGACAACTGTTAGATAATAGTGACTATGCCCTGACAACCTCCATCCTACCAGGATAAACAATGTTGATACCCATGACCATGGTTTCATCTAGAATCATTTCATGAGACCTAAGCTGCCTTGAAAAATTCAGCTTTCTGCTAACCCAGATGTACTCCACCTACAAAGGTGATGAATGAGTAACAAAACATTGTGAATATATATACAATACCTCTTTTGAGAAGCTGAGAACTGTCAAGGACATATGAGTCAGTGGAGTGTAATAAGGCAGACATTGATCCAGTTGCTCACTGTAATCATATCCAACAGCAGTGACAATAGCAACTGGAACCAATGATATTAATATCTTCTTTGAAAGTTGAGGATAAACCATACCACTTGCATAGTTATGCCACTGAAGGTTGGTCATTGCCAGCTGTAGAGAAGACATGGTCTGGATGGATGGGTGCTATTGATAATCACGGGAAATGGAATTGTATGGACGGGAGAGTCACTCTTCGGAAATGGAGATGAAATGATTATAAGGACCTGACGTTTAAGTTCGGAGCCGAATGCAATCATGTCTAGCAAACTTATCAGCATTTAGCATGACATACCGTTCAGGTCCTGATTCTTGATGGTAACCATGAGCCGGAGATACGGACTTGCGGAAACGAAATCTCGCAGTATCAACTTTACATTGTATCACTAGATCGGCCTGGATGGATCCTAAGTTAGGCGCAAACTGAAACTAGCTGGTCGATTCATACGCACGAACTCATCCCACCATATCATCTGGTTTTTGCAGTCATTCAACGTAGTTTCACTTGAGTCGGGGTATTCCCTCCGCAGCACTGCGAGTTCTGGAGACGGAAATTAAATGGCTGTTATTTAGCCACGATGGCCGTGGGCCCGTGGCACTGCCACCTGCAAAGTTTAGGGCGGCAGATCTGTCAAAGAATGTCACCAGATTGGTCGTATTCTCAATAAGCGACTCGACACACAACTTGCGATTTCGTGCGTGCCATTATCAACTAGTTACTTTCGTTTTGAAGGGAAATAGCACTGGTACGTAGTACGAGTATGTTCTGCGGCCAGTCACTTGCGCGACAACGAACTGATCAGATATGTTGCCGATATACGCATCATCGCATGCTTATGCTTAATCTCGGTCCCGACGATATATTATGAGGCTATCAGGTTATCAGCTTTGATCGCCAGTGCTGCAAATGAGCATCCGAATGGACCATGATATGGATATGTTGCCGCAGTTGAGTGGCATGGAGACTACGAAATCAACTGAAAACCTTGGCGTCCATCAATGTTGGAGAGTTGGTAACAGGCACAGTCAATAATATAGCTCGATAAGCATGGGCGAGGGACGGATGTGTACCGTCCATGCCGTTGCCTTCCGGATGCACAACGACACCTCCCAAACTTGAAAAGATTTTTGGTGATGCAGCTTGCTCAAGCTCGTAGAGGGGGCGTTTTAGCATGGAAAACACTGTCCGATTCAAGGCGTAAAGGTTACCAGAACGGCCGCACACCAGCTTAACGGTAAAGGAAGCACGTACATTATCATTGTCCATGAAGGATATACTACACAGCGTCAGCCTACCCAACGGATTCCACATCAGTTTAAAGAGTCCCTTGGAGCCGGAACCATTCCTCGGCCAAGATATGATGGATGTGTCGCAGACAAGGACGAGCTCTGTCTTACATATAAGGTCGGGCGTTGGGCGTTGAGGGCGATGGTTCCTACGATGCCCAAGGATACTGAGCCAATCCAATTGTTCTTGTCGCCCTTGACCACGGAGTCAATCTAATTAAGCTGCAAGGGGATAGAAAATAGCAATGCAGTGAGCGTCCAGAAAGCGGGAGGATGGTGGTGGCGATTGTTGACCAAACTGCCACTCCTACTTCCTACCATCCCCACAGTGCGACCTCACCTGACTCCATTCGCCAAAGACAGGTTGTTCGACACCCATATTCTCATCCCCGAATCTGAAGACTTCTTTATGGTGCGACCAGTGTGGCGAATTGGACTTGTTGTTGTACAGCCTCCTGGCAGTCGCACCTCCCTGGTACTCTGGAATCCATCAGCGGGGATTTAATAGCCCAGCTTTTCTACCCAGTCATGACGGCTAATGACCGCATAAATTTAACTCGCCAGACGATGAAGAGGGCGCGAAGTGTACGGGAAGGAGAGGCAGTCCAAACGCAAGTGGAATGCTAAAGTAGAAGCTTGCGGCGTATGGAGACCATCGTCGCAACTCAAAATCGTGAAGGTGAGCTACCCAGATGCATCTGAAATCGAAGTTCGAATCCTCATACTTGCCGACAGTACGTCGAGCTTGGTGGTCGTAGGTGCGAATGGCGAGTAGCAGCGCCTCCGGTGAAAGTTGGATACTATTGGATGCTAATCGGGGTGAACTCACCGGTCATTCAAGGGGTAGTCGATAGGTATCCGATGATTTTAAGAAGAGACGTTACGAGCTAGAAGTCCCTTCTGAGACTAATCGTGGGAAAGCGATTCAAACAAATGACGCGTCCTCAAATTGGCAGCACCAACATCAAACGACCATGTCGGACGATACGATTCTGCCCATTCCCAATCTCAGCCTTCCTCAGCATGTATTCATCTTACTTTCTCCTTCTCTGAAGCACCTCCATGATAACTCAAGAAACGTGTTGCTCGATGGTATCAAGGCAGACAGTGCGTTACCATTCCAACTCAGCCCTTCCACTGAGATCTTACGACCGTCTAGAAATGGCCCCGTATTATCGACTTGTCACGTCCTCCGGCGCGCTCGTGTCCGACTCTGCGCTTCTCGATGAGATGAACAAGGCGAACGAGGAAGAACTCACCAAGCTGGACGAGCGACTGGCAGAGGCAAGGAAAACGGAAGGAGAATCAGAGATATCGGATGCGCTCAAGGCGCGGGCGAATCATCTTACCCGGATAGGTGACAGGGTATACTCGTGGTCCCTCCCTTTCCATCTGTCGTGCAGCGGTTTGGTCTGACCATCTCGGTAGGAGCGTGCGGTCGAAGCGCAAAAACTAGCATTGGAGAAGACACCTGGGCTAGGATCTAGGATCGATATATCCCTCACGCTCATACGGATCGGACTCTTCTTTGGCGATAACGCGCTCATCACCGAAAACCTTGAAAAGGCAGAGAAGTGAGAATGCTCACTTTTCTCGTGTATTTTTTCATTTTAACCCTCCCTTCACCAGATATATCGAAGAAGGTGGAGACTGGGATAGACGGAACCGTCTCAAGGTTTACCGCGGACTGCATGCTGTCTCCATCCGTCAATTCAAGACCGGTGGCGAACTCTTGCTTGATGCACTCTCAACGTTCACGGCTACGGAATTGATATCATATACTGACTTCGTCGCGCTCACGATCATCATCAACACGTTGACTTTGAAGCGACCTGATCTAAAGAAAAAGGTGGCTCATTCGTACGGCGTATGGCCTGTGAGGTTGATCATCATCTTCTTTTTCAGCTTATTTCCGCACCAGACGTGATTTCCGTCTTGCCCGACCTGCCTGCCCTCGGTGATCTCGTGAATAACTTGTACGACTGCCATTACGCGAAATTGTTCGTTGCGCTCGGTATGACCCTCTTATATGGATATGAAAAGAATGGGCTCGACTGACGAGGAAACCAGCTACCCTTGAGAAGACGTACCTCTTGCCTTCGCGGTTACTATCCCCACATACGCGTTACTACGTCCGAGAGATGCGTATCCTCGCATATAGTCAGCTTCTCGAATCTTACCGAAGCGTGACGTTGGAGAGCCTGAGTGGGGCATTTGGGGTCAGCGTTGATTTTATTGATAGGCAAGTTTTCATACTGCTTTTTCACTCTCACCCAAGTCGCTGAATGGGGGATATAGTGAACTGTCGCGATTCATTGCTAATGGACGGTTACACTGCACGATCGACAAGGTGCACGGGATCGTGGAGACGACGAGACCATCACTCAAGAATGCACAGTACGACAAGGTGGTGAAGCAGGGCGACGTTTTACTCAATTCGATACAGCGGTTGAGCAAGGTGTTGTATTGATAATTGTGGCTTGCCGTACGAAGCACCACGGTAGATTATGGCCAATCCAGGAATGCATAAGGTCAAGCATTAACTCCTTGGCAGGATGAAAACATATTCCTGAGTCACGACGCCCATACCGGTGTGCAACACTGTAAATCGATACATACCCACCGGCATACCAGACTCCCCGAATACGGCCCATGGTGGTAAATACATCAAATACAGCGAACGCATCGACAGGGAAACATTCCGAGGCTCACTGTCATCGAAATCCCAATCGTATGTCAGTGAGTTAACTGAGGACTGCATCGCAGAGTCGCGCACATGCCTCGCCGTATGTTGCCACGGGTCGACCCGATCGATTGAGTGGAAAATCGCCCACGAGTGTGCTATGGCGCAACAGGAACTCAGTTTCATCGCAGCCAGAGTACCAGCCTGCGTAGACGTGCACGTGGACGTGTCTGATGGGAAGGACAGGCCCGGCATGAGAATGACGTGGGTGAGTGCATATTGCGTAGGCCTGGAGGACGAATGAAGGTGGTCAAATGTAAGTCATTCTAGCGATACGATGCATACAAACGCGACGGTCATTTATGATTTGAAGTGTTGGTTGATTCGAAAGTGACGGCCTGTCGTAGTCAAACATGCAAGGTCGATGTTGATGAAGGTCATTTTTACTGGATGCACTTTGAACGTATTAGATCTGGACGTTTTGGCGGGTGTGGTTCTCGCAACATGCACATCTGGGGTAAAAATCGAAGCCTTTATGGACGCTGCGTTCGTGTCGGAGCCTCGGATGAGGGCACGCAATTGAAGGACATGATGACACGTCGTCATCGAGTCATTAATGAGACTCACCTCTACATGTTACTAAACCGCTACCGTGAATCCGCCCTGCGACACCAGTCTGGAGGATGGTTGTTGTTCAAGTGGAACCGTCGATACCGACTTAAATAGCCACGCCTGATCCAATGGGACCAGAAATGCGAGGCATAGTGAAGATACCTTTGAGAAAGTTCCCTGGTGAACAAAAAATAAGAGGGAGGCCGTGCATATTGCTCGGAGGTAGAGACAATCGAACCCGTTCCTCTTCCCAGACTACGCCGGTCTAGTTTTTTGCGTAAATAGCCTTTTTCACAGGTGGCGCCAGCTCAGTAGCATTGATGGGGTTTGACTGGAGGCAGTTCGAAGGAAGGGAATGGTGAACATCGGGGATAGCACCCACTGGTGCCATGGAGGCGAGCAAAAAGCTGGTGAGAAAAGTCATTTTGGAAACCATGATGGATTCTGGAGGATTATGCGTGTGTATGGCAGAGAAAGTAGTGATTCTTGAACAATTTATTTGTTTAGCAGACGTATTTTTGGCGTCCTAATTCAAAACAGAAAAGGTCAACGGCGCAGTTACCAATGTTCTAAGTACGCCGGTCAAATATTAGTGAACGACACACTGATCATGACACGACGCATGATGTACGACCTCCGAGAGCTACTCGGGTAGTCGGGTAGCCGTGTAGGCCTGTCCTATCGATTGGCATTTCGATATGAAACCATGCTAAGGTGTCAAGTCTGCTCCTGTTTACTTACTAGTAACAAAGGTACAGGTACGACTCGCTGTTAGAAAGTGCTCAGTGCACCACTGGCTCAGGCATGCCGAGCAATAGAAATTCGCGCTGATGCACTGGCAATTGGCAGTCCAAGATGCAGCAATGACTGGTCGACTGCGGGTAATCTGTGTGAGTACCAACTTACCCAAAAACGTACAACTCGGACCGCGGTACAGTGTTTGGATCACGGTGGCGTATTCAACACCATTCGGTAGCGAAAAGCGCATGGTGTGCGCCAGCATGTTGCGCGGGCTTGTTTCAAGTGGAAGTAATAGTGGTAGACTTCATTGGAGTGAGTAGTAGCCTCTGCGAGTGTTGAATATCCTTGTCAAAATTGCCACCAGCCAGCAAGGAGCTTGAAGGATGTGGTCGCCAGCGGATAGGCAACGCTAATTCGTGGAACTGGCACTCGGGACAAAGCTGGGCATCAAACTATTCAAACGAGCTGGTGCGCGATAAGGTGGATGTAGTGTGCAATTGAACGTCGCTTGTCCAAAAAAAAGAGAGACTGCTCGGTCCACTCGAGCACTCGAACATCTTGGCGACTGTCAAATTCTCTCCCGATGGACTACTCGTTGCCATCATGGGCCACGTTCAAGTTAATGTTCGTCGCTATTAGGGGATAGGAGAGCTTCTACTGCAACTATATCCTCAAAACTGAACAGATAACATACTCGAAATACGCGTCGGATGACTCGGAATCCTGCATCTACATACTCAGCCGAGCTGGAAGGCCCAGGACGGTCCCCATTTTGAAATGTTCTATAGCAAAAAAAGGAATGGCCTGATTTTGGGGCCAATCAGAGAGCTACAAAACTCACTTCGCCATGAAACGTCACCGTTATGTTACTCGACGTGTTCTCAGATGTGACTTCCTCACTCTCCCCTTCCCCACTCAAACTCCGCCATCGCAAATTACAATAATACATACTTTTATGAACGCTTCGGCTAAAATTCTCGGCTCGCCTTCCGGCTCGTAACCTCTTCGGATTATAGTACTTATAAGGTCATATCAGAAATTCTTCATTTTCGTGATCATTAATTCGCTACGCGACTCACGACCTGCATGTTCATGCCAGAAGTTGCTCGGCTATACGGGGTGCGACGCGATGCGAGTGTGCAGTAGAGTTGTCACTTTACATTTTTAAACACGCCGAAGAAGACAGACAATGGTGAGCAAACATTATAGAACTCTGAACGACTACCACACTTGTGGATACTTTCACTCATGGCTTTGGAACCGTCCTGAGGTTCAACTTAGGTTAACTCCGCGTGGAAACCTTCATTTTCGGTTCTGACGTGATTGCTCCTTCGGAATTCTTCAGTAGTGTCCGCTCCGAACAGTACTTAAGGTCGGCCCAGTAAGCTCCACGTCCCAGTTCAACAGGCTACTTCAACTCGCATTCCACAGACATGTGTCTTCTCTCCATTCTCTCTCTCGCAGCACTTGTGACCGTGGCTCAGGCCCAGTCTCTGAGTGTTGTCAACTCCTGTGACGAGCCTGTCTTCATTTATGCCCAGATCAAGTTTGGTAGCACCGAAAACAACAACATGAATGTCGGTCCCGGTGCCACTGTCGATTTAGGCATTATGTATACTTCCGACCAGTGGGACGGTGCCATCAATGTTGGTGAGTACTTTGTCGCTGATACTCAGGACTCCGTTCATGTCCGATTAGGCACTGGATGCGACAGCTCGGGTTCTTGCACCACTGGTGGCCCGACCTGGAATGGTGAGACGCCCTTCAGCAGGGCTGAGTTCAACTTTGTGGGTGATGAGCTTGGCCAGCTTATGTTCAAACATCCGATGCTTTTCCGTCTAGGATAGTACCTCCGATTCAGTCACTTATGACATCTCCCTCGTCTATGGCTACAATGTCGGGATGCAAATCTCTTCAACGTACTCTGGCTGTGATGCGTTCGCTTGTACCATCTCTTCTGGTTGCGTCAGTAAACTCAATCTCAAAACCTTTTTTTCGGGAAGATTGACAATGATTTAGCCTGCTCCTGGTCCTGACAATTCGTGCTACTCCCCTTGCTGTTCCTCTGCTGCAGATTGCAGTGGTGGTGCTCTCCCTGCAGGTGGTGGAGGCTGCCCAAACAATGCTGGCCCTGGCCCCAACAGTCAATTCTATTACAACACCTGTTACAATGCTTATGCCTTCCCTGACAACGACGGCACCAGTAAGCTGCCTTTCTCCCTATCAAACTAAATAGATACTGATGCATGGTCCTCTTTTGTGTACAGATGGAGCGCAGCCTGCTGATTTTGTCAAATACACATGCTCTGACAATGATATTATGCTGACACTCTGTCCTGGTACCACATCCAACTACCAAAGTTGAACATGGAGGATTCCTGATAGTCAATATTGCTGAATTATTTTGTTATCTTCTTCATTTGTCTGCCTTGTATATACTGGATGACTTCCTGTAGATAAACTATTCAGAGAATAGAATAAACTGGAGTTTGAACCTAAAAATAATTGCAGTGTTTATTCACCTGAATAAACTGTAGCACCAAAGAGTAGAATATTCCAGAATAAACATGCCTGCACTTCAGCATGATCTTGAGAGCTTCATTATTACAGCCAGTAATGAAGAAGAGTGTGAGGTGCAGATGATGGCTGCAGTGATTGTCATAGGCAGAGAGCCGATGACAGATCAGTAATGAAAACCATCGCCTTTACCTGTGCTGTTCCGTGCCTCTCCTGACACCATGCACTTGAACCCCATGCAAAGCCCCATATGAAAGCCAGAGTGATCATGTATTCATCATGCTGTACAATAATGTTGAATCCTCATACTCCACTACAGCAAACATTCATGATCATTCTGACAACAGCTTCTCAATATATCATCACATTTGCACTCAAGATACTTCTATCTACACTCAAGACAATTCCAGAAGCTAGGATTGAGTGGCCCAAGGAGAACGATCTCGAAAAGCACTCGAGTCTTGTTGTACAGTATCATGCTTGGCTTGATGGCATTTGGTAACATTGGCAGCTTAAACCAGCAGATTATTGCAAGTATATATGCCCATGGGTGTGATGAACAGCCTATTGGTGATCAGGGACCTCAGCACTGCCATGGGTATCAGCATGGTACTGCAGGGGAGAATGGAGATGTGGTTTCTTGCTGAGATCCGAGTCACACAGTTGAAATGCAATCATAGACATGATTTGTTATTAGTCTGGTGGTTGCACGCTGAACACCCAAGTGCTTTATCTCGCCCGAGCCTCCAAATGAGTGACTGTGTAAAATGATGTTTGGAAACGTAGATGACTGTGTCAAACGTGTCAGAACCGTCTTGATATGCGATGTGTTCTCCGAATGGTCAAACAAATGTCAGCTTGAAAATGAGAAACTGGGCCACCAAGTCCATGATGGATGTACCTCATAAATTGACCTCTATAATCTTGGGTGCTGCATGAGGACATACAGCTTGAGAAGCTTCTTGGCGCAATTAGAATACTAGTATGGGTGACATGATCAATCCATGGGTTTCCCCCACACCCCAAAAAGTCAAGCATGTACTCATGGACAGTAAGAGTGTCACCACATTGAAAAAATTGATAACAACCATGCACATGAACTCCATCAGTGAAAACATCGGGAAAAAATAAAATCACAAAGTGTCAGGCTGATGTAAGTGAAACAAACAGGCATAGTGGCTGAAAATGGTAAAGGGTCTGTTTATTCTGCCAAGTACATATAATCTGTAAGGGGGGGTCCCCCCCCCTTACAGATTAAGGTTTATTTGAGGGTGTCTCATTGCCACAGAGTGATGTATACTTTTAAAGCTCACTCGGCATCATGGCAGACCTTCCTCAATTGGTAATTTTTATTCTATTTTCCAAATAGTTTATCTATGGGAAGTCATCCACTATGTCATACTGTATAAGTGCTCTGAATTATTTAACGTCCCATGGAGCCCCTGGGATGCCAATCATTTCTTTTTTTACTCTCATACTAGCATTACAATACCTTTCATTATTCTGCAGAAAGTCAATTTCAATTTCAATGTTCGCTTAGTAGCCAAACATCCCAGGAGTACTATTTGACATTGAATTAGTGTTCAACCACTGCTGATTAGTGTGTGGGCAGAACTATTTGAGGTCAAATCATCAACTGTAGAGACAATTGAATCCTTGTTGCCTTTCCAATTGATGTTCCTGTGCTGAGCAATTGAACCCTTGTCTGGGTGTTGGACAGCAAAGCAACTCTTTGTGTTATTCTGTGATGGCAAGATCTGGGGTCTCATCAATGCAAATCACTGTGCCTTTTCATTTGGTATTTCTACAAACCATGATCTTGTAGTTGCTGGTGTCAGAGTCTGTTCTACTCCGCTCTGGTCCGACTGAAGGCGGGGTTGGATGAGTTGGGGTTGGTGAGGACTTTGGCCTCAGCGACTGGTAATGCAGCACTGTGCCCCTGCCTGGTCCCAGTCCTTGTATTTTGGAGTTTGGAGTTGAATAGGAATTAGATTCAGAGTAGAGGAGAAGGAACTATGAGATATACACACACAATCTTCAGACTAAGGGAACAGAGTACAGACAAAGCGGAACTAAATACTAGACGGAGGCGATACGGAATGAAGAGGATGACTAAAGAGGCTATGTATGGAGGAAAAGATAACTGGAAGAATGACAAAGGAAATGATGACAGAGGAAAGCACAGTCGCAAGTAGATCGGTGACCGGGTAAGTGAGATACTGGATGACATAATATAGTCGGAGTCGGAACTAAATAAGAATGGGTCGGAATAGGTCAGAATAGAAGCAGAGGTAGCTAGAATCGGGGCGGAGTTATCTAGGATGGAGTGGAGATGTCATGATCATGACAGCTGGGGACAGTGGGACACATGGATTACCCTGTGCCATCTTTATGGTTTCCTGATCTCTGTAAGTATAACTGTTTCAAGATCATGTGAATGGTATTCTGAGCATGAACCATGTTGTCATGTATGGGTAGATAGTCAGTTGCAGGAGTTGAAGTCACAATCTTCTTGTGAGTTGGCCCTTTCTTGACAACCACGTTTTTCACTGACTCTCACACAGTATACCATAGATGAAAAAATAGCCAATCTTGAATGAATGATCCAACATCTCTCTGAGCCAAGGCACACACTCAATCTGGAAAAGATACTCTCAACAAAACCACCAAGTATGCACAGGAGGAAGCCTCCAGCATGTTCTTGTTATGTCCCAGAACCTATTTTGCTTCATACCTTCTGCTAGGTAATGAGATTTCTCTTCTCAACAAGACCATGCAGGAGCTCCATGATGAAAGAGATAGCTCAAATGAGACAATCAAATCATTACATGTGGACCTCTCTGTGTGAGAATTATACTCAGGTGTGTCCATTAGGTTATGTATGGGTGCACTGCCCTAATTCTTCTGGTTGATCACTCAAATTGAAGTGGAAGCCATGAGCCAGTTTTGTACTGCAGAAGAAAGTGCAAGTACTTATTTTTGCTGCTATCTGTTGGTGCATCATTTAACATTTGTATCATTAGATAACAAAGTCATATCACTCATGCAGATCATCCATGCTTATGAACAGAAGCAACAATATGAAATCCTGCATGCCCAAGGTTGCATATATGAAGCTTTGAGATGTCTTCTTGCTTGCTAGTGTTGAATGCAAAGGTCTGTTGAGAATATGAGATAATCATATTCTAGAATGGTCTGTTCTCACTTAATACATCCAGACCAATTCTATTGCTATTCATATTCTTTCTAGAATGTTCTATATTCTAGATCATTCTATATGATGTCATTGTCTAGAACATGACATCATCAGTCCAGATGATTCTATATGACTCATGCTGACTGATTATACTTACTCATATTTGAAATAAGAGCTTTACACTATTGGCTGTTGTTCACAACCCTTTACCCTATTTCAAATATTCCATTTATACCTACTGCAGACCATACAGATACAAACAGTGTCCTGTAGTATATAAGACCAGGACTTCATCCTGTCTCAATAATGATTAACAAGTTTTCCACATCATTCTCTCTTCTACTCACCCAACCACCCAATCCTCTAAGTCTTACCAAGACTCTAAAGAGTTCTTTGTTCTCATATACCAAGTAAGTAGCAGTCTCTTGCTACATTCATAAACCCCTTCGTTCCTGTGCTAGAGAGATATCCTTTCTGGAATCTCTTTAGGTTATGAACCCTGCCCTATCACATTAGTCCATCTTATTGTGCACATGATGCCTACTGCAAACAGCACCTTATACTTGGTTTATGGTACATGTCATTAACTGTCTTCATATTCTCTTGGGAGTTATCCTCCTGGTTGGTAACAACCACCCTGACAAGACTACCAAAGACTCAGCATATTGGGTCTTTGGAGACTGTGCTGTCATCTGCATTTTTAATGCAATGATGAGAGTTGCTCATATCACAGTTATCCATCAAGACAAAATGGTGATTCTAACCATTTCTCCTCATATTCCAGATCCAGAAGGTGAATCCTTCACTGATCTTGCTGCTGCCTGGACTGCCCTTCATCATTGGGTTGATGAACTTGTTTCTAATGTGTTCCCCAACAATGCTGGTGCTACTACAGACCAGCTCCCTTCTCAACTTCACCATCTTCCTCAGACCTTGAGGTTACTCTCTACCGATCAACCATCTCCTATTCCCATTTGGATGATCCCCTTCAGTCTTCCTAGTTTGTTGAGATCTCCAGTGATCCACTATCCTTGTAGAAACAACACTACTCACTGTGTCATCAGAGCAGATCTAACCATCCCTGCCTCCTCTGGATTACCTTGTCCCATCTGCAACCAGATTCTACACTGAGGCCAAACTTGCAGACACATTGACCTCCAGGTCCTTGTCTATTGAGTAGATGCTGTAGATCCCAGAGACAAGAAGTACTGTCCTACACATTGCTCATTGATCTCAACAACCAAGCTGAAGTTGATGTTGGAATTGGCGTTCTCGTCGTCGTAGTATCGCATTGATTACATAATCGTACCTAACGTAGTACGCGTGTTCGTAGTCTACAAACCTAGCTTTTCGCTCTCGTCGCACATCGTTCCCGTCACCTCGACCGTCCCATTTCCTTTAGGTTATGAGCCCCGAGCTCTAATCTCTGCTCGGACACCCAGATCAGCCACCCCTCTTGGTCAGCTAGAGCCACGAAATCCAGCCGGGGGCCAGCTAGAGCCTGGAATCCAGCCCGTCAGGTCAGCTAGTACCTAGAAACCAGCCAGCTACTTCTCAGGCCAGCTAGAGCCACGAATCCAGCCCGTATAGGTCAGCTGGTACCTAGAAACCAGCCAGTATCCATTTCCCTGGCCAGCTAGTGCCTTGAAACCAGCCCGTATACTTTCCTCACCCCACTGTCGCTACACAGCCACCCCACGATCCACACACGCACCATCGCCATCACGTCTGACGCTATGTCATCTTCGAAGCTCGCCTTCGAGAAACTTGACGATACCAACTATGCTGAGTGGAGTACACAGATGGAGGCTCTCCTGGAGGAACAGGACCTTTGGGATGTTGTGTCTGG
>JBBPTK010000281.1:0-18913 GCA_038094135.1 Spongiforma cf. squarepantsii | reverse complement strand
TCTGGGACACTACGACGCTTCACAACATCAGTCCTGTCGTTGAATGCAACCACCCGGTCAAATGTGTGGCCATCTCGCCGGATTTAGATATCGCAACATGCGGAGGCAATACCATCACTCTTCAAAATGTGTGTGATGTCCTTCTGTATCCGTACAGTGATAGTGTGAGTGTAGTACATCGTATTGTGTTTATTTTCTAATCGTAATCCACCTTCTCAGGTGCCGGATGTTCGGGTACTCAGGCGCTTGAGGGACGAAAAAGTTGATCTCCAAAAGCAAATACAGTCCCTTCTTTCCAAGGACTCTTATTCCAGTGCGTTTACCAGCATTCTTAATCCATGATATTGATGTGCATGTCTCTTAGGCGATAAAATAGCTAGTCTGGAGCAATCTGTGCAAGACCTCCGCAATCAGCTTTCTATGTCCCAACGGGAGGCAAGCAAAAAGGAGAGTATCCTGAATGACATGATCGAGTCACTTCGCGGGCGAGATACCACTGCCGGTGTGTACTCAGCATCCTATATCGTGTTTCGTTCAAATTTACATGTATTAGACAAAGAGATTGCGGATCTGGAGAACACGGCTCAGCAACTTCGCAGCCAACTTACTACAACCACTGAACAAAAGGATGCCATGAAGGAGACTGAAACGTCGCTGCGTGCGGAGCTTCATTCGCGCGAAATAAACTCTGGTGCGCTGGTTTTTGCCTTATTCTCACCTACTAACTGACACGTCAAAAAAATAGCTCATCTTGATGAGACAATTGGAGAGCTTCGCAATCGACTTTCCACCTCCGAACACAAAGCAGACAACCTACTCGAAGTGATCACTTCGTTACGTGTCGATCTTGATTCACAGAAGTCACATTCAGGTGCGTCATTGTCGTCGCTGTTCCGTTTCCACCATTTAAGTCCATCGTGCAAAATACAGCCAACTTGGAAAATACAGTCAACGAGCTCCGCAATAACCTTGTTATAACCGAGAGGTATGCTGGCCAGATGGAACGTGGCCTCTCCCAAATCATTCAGTGCGAACTTCTGTATGCCCGTGGTTGCATATACGATGCTACGCATTCTCTTGTCGAGATTGTGGACACAAATACAACTAATAATCCGATGGTGAATCAATTAATCGTCGACTGGCGTTCTGGTGAGTTTACGCCTCACGCCATTCGATAGAATATTTAGCCTATTTTATCAGAATTTACTCAAAAATGTGCTTCGAGCCTTCAGTCAATCGGA
Source organism: Spongiforma cf. squarepantsii (assembly GCA_038094135.1). Taxonomy (NCBI): domain Eukaryota; kingdom Fungi; phylum Basidiomycota; class Agaricomycetes; order Boletales; family Boletaceae; genus Spongiforma; species Spongiforma cf. squarepantsii. Next base: position 17,672 of record JBBPTK010000281.1, on the reverse strand, counting down.
GATGAGGCATCCAGTGCAGCAAATCACGAAGAAGCACTTGCAGCCTGCTCTGCTGTATTATCGGTCACTCAGGACATTCCCAACACTGTATTAATGACGTGGACAAGAATAATATTGGCTCGTGGTTCACCTGACGAGGCACTAAGTGCCGCGAGCAAGGTGAGGGTTTTTGGGCACGGAATGGTGGAAACGAAGGATTGACTCTGTCTAACTTAGTTCGTTGCCCCAAAATTTCGTGTCTATCTGGCGATGTGCGAAGTTCTCGAAGGTGACGATCGTATCCTAGATGCTATCGGAGTCTTCCGGCGGATGGTGGACCAACCCCTGGAGAATGTCCAAGACGATGACGAGCGAACACAATGGATATCGGGTGAGTACGAGTGGCATCCGCAGCATCATGCGGTTGATACAAATGTCTGCAGATTTTCGACAACGGTGCATCGAAAAGACGGAGGGCCTGGGTGATGCTGCGGTAGAGGGGAAGAACCACGATGTCGCAATCAAATATTATTCAAGTGCACTGTCACTCGATCCGACAATGGTCAATATTATTTTCAAATGCTGTGAAGTACGGGTTTGTTTGTTGGAGGGCGTGCTCGCCAAGATTGAAAAGGTATAGGACATATTTCACACTGTACAGATTCTACTCTAACAGTGTTACTTCCCAGGATATTGCATCGACCCCATTGTCGTACAAATTATATCAGAGAAAGCATGCCGTCCTACATCACATGGGCCGTTATGGGGAAGGATTCAAAGCGTTTGAAATAATGCGCACGAAACTCAAAAACTCTCCAGACCCTGAGTTTCGCAGTGAGCCTATTTTCATGGAAATTGCACCTGAACAATTGTCAATTATCTCATTTCTCAGAGCTTTACGATCAATATATTGACGCGGGGCCTTTGATTCGCAAGGTGATCGAACAGACAATCAACGACATACCCCCCGTTCTCGTCAATCTTGATACAGGCCGTCTCTACGACAGAGCACTCCAAATAGCCTCTTTTGAGGTCCTGCCGATCTACAATGAGCTTCGTTCCTCTATGATTACTCATGATCGGGTTGACTATGCCCGCATACGGCGGGAGGTAGAAAAATTCTACGAATATGTGATGTTTTCGCATAGATGGGGGCTCGGAGAGCCGACATTCCAGATGCTCGAGAGTAGTTCCGTCGATGATCTACCAGAATCTCCGGGGAACGACAAGCTTCGTGCGTTCCGCAATATCGTGCGCTCTCGCCGCTTCCGGTGGCTTTGGAGTGATACGTGCTGTGTCAACCAAGCCGACAAGGGAGTCCAACAGGAGTCTGTCATCGCCATGTTCCGTTGGTATCGTCGATCAGCCCTCACTGTTGTTCATCTCCTCGGGGTCTTGTCTGACTCTGAGGACGACGATTTGCTGTGGAAGAGCATTTGGAACACTCGCGGGTGGACATATCAGGAATATGTTGCTTCCTCTGTCGTACAATTTTACACGGAGGACTGGAAGTCATACCGCGGCCTGACGATGTGGAACCATAAAGACTCCCCAGATGTTCGTTTAGAGATGGAGCGCGTCACAAGGGTTTCAACGGGAAGATTGGAAACGCTTGAACCAGGTCTAGACAGGGTTCGAGAGAAGCTTCATCTGGCTTCGATGCGCGAAACAACTAGGGGAGAAGATACTGCCTACTGTCTGTTTGGCATCTTCGGCGCCTCAATCTCGGTCATCTATGGGGAGGGCAAGGAGGCTGCTGTCCGTCGGCTCCTTCAGCATATCTTGGCTCATTCGGATAATGTCACACTACTCTCTTGGACTGGCGAGTCGAGTGGCGGGAACAACAGTTACCTCCCTCCAGATCTCACTGTTTACGACCAGATCGCGCCTCCTCATGTTCTTTCATCCATCGAAACAGACGAGATGGAAGGTATGATTACGACTTTGAGATCTTCCTCTACCCAAGTCTCCATGGCCATTCAGCTATATGGTCGGCTATGTGATCTTCCACCATTGTCCCTCGTTGCTGGTCGACTGAAACTTCCCGGTCTCGTTTTCCCTGTTACCGACATTTCATCTCTCTCGGAACCTCATCCCAACTCCTCTCACCGTGTCTACCATGCAAGGACAGTTATCCTCGGTGACGTCGAAATCCAGACCAAGGATGACTTGTCTGGGATGATGGACGTGCTCCTCATTCATCCGTGGATCACTCCGTTGCTCGATGAGGATTTCTCAAAGGCCACTCCTTTGTTCGATCAGATGACGCGCGCGCTACGACTGGTCGTTCGGCTCAGGCAGCCGTTTGGGGCGTTGCTGCTCGCCCCGTCCGGGCGTGTACAATACAGACGTGTTGCGACGGACTGTTTCATCCGGGTTCAGATTCGCTCAGAGACGAAAATGCAGGCATTGATGGACAGTATTCGTACCGTCGATGTAGAGTAGTCCGAGTCATCGGTTGTTGCTGTTTTCGTGGATTTCTGACTTTGCATTGTTGGCCTTGGCCCTGTGAAGTAGTTTATAAGTATGTATTTGTTTGGTCTATTCATGGTCTGGTATGAGTCGCTCTTCTAAGAATCTTCGATTCTCGTCAGTATCGCGCTTTCAACTCTTCAATTCTTGTCACCTTTTTTCTGGAAATGCCTATGTCAGCACCAGCTGGATCCTGTCGCATTTGTTAGTGTACTTTCCAATCGTGCCAACGCACACTTGCCGCTTCCTCCGAAAGAGATGAACTGGGTAGGGGACGCCAGAAAGAAAGGCGTCTCTTATCGTCTTCCTGTGTCATTGTCTTGCTGAAATACACGTGCGTTACCATCCATCGCTATCTCTGGATAAAGTGAGTCGATACTGGTGAGCACTGGGTACGGACAGTCAGTCGGCGACGAACAGCCCATCCTTCGGACCAATAGGCTGGGAAAGGGGGAAATCGCTTTTTTTCGCGTTTCTGACTTCGCCCTTCTCTATTCTTCCCATGTATCCCTTCCACGCGCCCGAAATCGAGCAAAATGAAGACGACACTCATGTCATCTGCCAAGATAGCTTGCTCATGGGTTCGTAGCGCAATGATAGTGCGTGAAGTAAAGTCTTACCACAGGCCACCTGTTCGATTCAGGTCGAGCTCAATGTTTTTTTGCTTCTCAGTTTCAATTTCAAACACATCGATGTGGCGCATCAGCACATCAATCGCTGCAAAATGTATCAAATGGTTTCGTGACTACTAACGGATCTGGGAACGGGGGCACCCATGTGCTGAAATATGTTCTTGCATTCTATAAATCCCTGAATGGTTTTTATTGGTTTTGATGTTGACAGTGAACCTCGACTGAGGTGTCGTCACGCAGTTTGCAAATTATTAAATGGTTTCCCCGCGGTACGCACCACACTGTTCAAGAGGTTGTGGTTATAAGATTCCACTTAGACCGCTCTGTATAAGCTGTTTGCTCGAGTTTCTCCAACGAATCCTTCAGATAAAGACAATGTTTAATCATGACGTGCAATCTACACCGACAGCGCTACTACTCAATGACTACGTCACCAGTAAGCGAGTTCACCTTGAATTCATTTATATCAGAGAGACCTCACCAACACTACCGTACTTACTAGTTGTCATTGTGACAGCAATCTCTTATGATTACAGTGAGTTAATACTTCTCTCCGCCGACCTTCTGTTTGAATACAACCTGACTGTTGCTAGTCATCACCTTTCCGAAGGAGGTCTTCATATTTTCTTTTTGCCATTATTCCTAGTCTGACTACTTTCTCAGATACGTTACATTTGGGTTAGCGAACCACGAAAAAAAGTGTGAAGCACGATTCTGATCTGTTCATAAAGAATAGGCCATGGACACTTATATCATACCTTTTCATTCTCGTACGTATTCAGGGAAACGATGCAGCTTGACTCTAATTGATTTATAAGGTTCGTTATGTTGGAATGACTGTCGCCTTGTGAGTGCATTCCAAATGAATCTCAATCATAAGGGTAATGACTACGGGTAGCACGGAAGGATTGTGTATGTACTATCTTAAGCTATCGGTTACCTCAAACCCCTCATAATGTTCCCCGAATAGTTGGGAGTCTTTTCATACCCGGACCAAATGTGGTGAGTCTTTTGTATACCAGAGATGCATTTTTGTAACAATACTTGATCGCACAGATGTAGGTCATTCTCACCTTGCACGTCCAATTTCATGCTTAATCATGGAAACCCGACTTACTGTGTATAGATGTAAGCACGTCCTTCGGCAATTTGGTAGAAAAATAATTCTATCAATCATAGGTACAGGGCTTTACTTCACAGCCCTCTGGGGATACATAATATTCCTTGCCGCCGCTGAGAGTGAGTGATTTTACGCTCTATTGTCATTCGAAACGTATTTACTCTCGTCAGTCGTGATGATTCTACGTCTGTACGCAATGTACGGTCGATCCAAGATTATTCTCGGCCTACTTCTTTTCTTTTACACAGCAACGATCACCGTCTACGCCATTTTTACAATATACGCTCAAAACTCCGAGATAGGTATCCATAAGTTGCTTCTGAGGAATAAGGAAGCCGCCTCACATCCCACAGTGATCATTGCTCACGTTTTAAACACGTCTTTTTGCCATCTAGAAATCAAAACAGAGGACATATTTCATCTATACATGAATGCTCCCCGGATCGCTCTCGCGGCGTTCATGTTTATTCTTGCTGTTGTCCGGTTATGTTTGGATTTGTATCAATCTTACAAACTGACAAAGAAGTGGAAAGTTAGCCAATACACCGACCTTCTTGTGAGGGAGGGTATCCTGTACTTCTTTGCGTACGTTTCCTCACCCTTTCTCCAGTTTTCTGATGTGAACCACACACATGTCGTCCACGCTCTGTTGGCGTAGACATGCGATGTACGCACTATTTTTCGGCAGGACCGTGGCCGGAACGGTCATGAATGTGCTCACTTTCATCTCGATCTACGTTCTCTCCCCACGCTTCATCCTGAGCGTGCGAATGTTGTACCTGCGGGATATAGGTATTGACAGTGGATTTGGCTTGTCTGAGGGCCGGTCATCTCGAACGCATGGTTCATCTCTGAGGTTCACGAATCCAGATCCTGAGGCGACGAATGCGTGGTCTGAATCAGCGCGGGAGACGCGAGAGCCGGAGAGGGATACAGGCTCGAGGCAAGGCTGATGGAATCGAGGAGACTCAGATGCATACAAAATTTATTTATCTCACTTCACGTAGGTGATGTTTTTTTTTTCAGGAGCCTTGCGTATCCTATTTATGATCTACGGTGCTTCCCTCGTCCAATCGCTTGGCATCGAGTGACGAGTCTGCTGGGAGGTCCTTCACGTCCTTCTATTTCATCTGAATCCGTCATTAGTACTCACGTTAGCGTTCCCACGCTTCAATCCGTGCGAATTTAAATCGTGCCACTTCAATCAGCCCCGCTGAGCATCGACGCCAAGCCAAAACTCTGTGGCCCGTACGATCCGGTGACTGCAGGCAGTCCAGCCCACGCTCGACGAAATGTTCCAAAAATATTGCAGTACTCCTTGTCCAGGTGTTGGTTTGATGCTAGGTTTCTGGCCCTCATCTCCATCCTCACAGCAGGTAGCAGGTGGTCCGTCTATCCGAGCAGGTCAGAAGTAATGTCACATGTTTTTGTTATCGCACTCACTTGTGAATTCATCAGCTCACAACCAGATTCAATAGACCGGAAAAGAGGAAAAACCGCTTCTTGTTGCATTCTTGACTTACACCCTCCTGTACTCCTCTCATGTATTCTGTCTACGCGTTCGGAATCGAGAAAAATGAAGGCGTCACACATCGACGCTTGTTTGGTTGACTAGCGTGGCCTATTTGTGGGCCCGTAGTAGAATGGTAGTACGTGAGAAGTGAAGTCTTTGTGGTCGAGTATGTATGTGATATGACTTTACAGCAGTAAAGATTCACCAGCGCCTCCGCCTGGTCGATTCGGGTGTTGCGCTCAATCTTTTTTGTTTCTCGAATCTCCATTGATCGATGTGGCACATCAGGACATCCAAACCCCGCAGATGAATGGTCATCAATGATCTATCAAATGGTTTCGTGTGTATGCAGATCTATATGGCAGCTGGGGTTGGGGAAATGGGGTTTTCATTTTCAAAGTTCCATCAATGGGCCACATCAGAAATTTTACGTGTTGCTTTTTCCAGCTTATATGAAATCTCAAAACTTAGGAAATCAAATAGCGACACAAGTGAAAATAAGAAACACGTCAAAGTGGTGATGCCCCAGCCTGCTCACATCGTGAGGCCGTCTTCAAACACTGACAAGACCATCTATTCCTGTGCCGAAATGCATTCTCGAACCCCTGGACAGTTCTGATGTTCACAGAAAATCTTGATTCTTGACTGAGGTCATCATACAGTTTCAAGCAGACGCGGTTTCCTCGCGGTGTGCACCGCGCTGTTTAAGATGCTGAACGCCTATAAATTATTTTGTCTCTCTGGCCATTAGGATCACACCTGGGTCTCTGTATCAATTGTTTGCTCGAGTTTCTCCAACAGGTCCTTCGGATACAGATAATGTCGTCCGATGACGACGTGCAATCCGCCGTGGCAGCGCTACTACTCAATGACTACGTCACCCGTGAGCGAGTTCGCCTTGAATTCATTGTCACCGGAGAGACCTCACCAGCACTATCGAAATTACTAGTTGTCGTTGTGACAGCGATCTCTTATGATTTCAGTGAGTCGTCCGTGCTCTCCGCAGAAGTTCAGTTTGAATGTGTACAATTTGTCTGTCCCTAGTCATCACCTTTCCGAAGGAGGTCTTAGTATTTCCTTTTTCCCATCATTTTTGACTCTGATGGTGATCTCAGATGAATTATATCTGGGTTAGCGAACCACGAAGAAAAGTGCAAACCAGGATTCTGATCTGTTTATACAGAATAAGCCATGGACATTCATATCGTACCTTTTCATTCTCGTACGTATTGATAATGACGCAGCCTGACTCTGATTGATTTACAAGGTTCGTTATGTTGGAATGGCTGTCGCCTTGTAAGTGCATTCCAAACGAATCTAAATCATAAGGGTACTAACTACGGGTAGCGCGGAAGGATTATGTATGTATCATCCTAAGCTATTGGTTACCTAAAACCATTCATAGTATTCCCCGGGTAGTTGGGAGCCTTTTCATTCCCGGACCAAGTGTGGTGAGCTTTTTGTATACCGGATGTGCATTTTTCAGGAAAATAACCTACTTGATCGCACAGATGTAGGTCATTCTCATCCTTGCACGCCCCTTAATCATTGAAACCAGCTTGCTGTATATAGATGTACGCACGTCCTTCGGCAATTTGGTGCAAAAGTAATTCTACCAATCATAGGTACAGGCCTTTATTTCACAGGCCTCTGGGGATACATAATATTCCTTGCTGCCGCCGAGAGTGAGCTACTCTATGTTCTATTGTGGTCCGAACCGTATTCATTCTCATCAGTTGTGATGATTCTACGTCTGTACGCGATGTACGGTCAATCCAAGATTATTCTCGGCGTACTCCTTGTGTTTTACATAGCGACGATCACAATCTACGCGGCTTTCACAATATACGCTCAAAAATCGGAGACAGGTATGCAGAAGCTGCTTCTGCGGAATGAAGCCTCATACTGCCATAGTGATCGTTGTTCAAGTGTTGAATGTGCCCTTCTGCGATCGAGACAATGATCCAATAGACAAGTTTCATCTGTATATGAACGCTCCTCGGGTTGCTTTCGCGGCGCTCATGTTTATCCTTGCTGTTGTCCGATTATTTTTGGATTCATATCATACTTACAAACTGACCAAGCAGTGGAAAGCTAACCAATACATCCGCCTTCTGGCGAGACAGGGTGTCATGTACTTCTTTGTGTACGTTTCTTCACACAGATTTTTGATGCGAATCATACACGTCGTTGACGATCTGTTGGTGCAGGCATTTGATGTACATTGTAGGTTTTCCGACGACAGTATTCGGAATGTTCATGGACGTGCTTGTCTTCATCTTGATCTACGCTCTCTCCCCACGGTTCATCCTGAGTGTGCGGAAGCTGCACCTGCAGGATATAGGTGTTGACGGTGGATTTGGCTTGTCTGAGGGCCGGTCATCTCGAGCCCCTGGTTCGTCTCTGAGTTTCACGAGTCCAGATCCAGAGGTGACGAATGAAGGGTCGGAATCCGTGCGGGAGATGCAAGAGCTACAAACGGATAGCAGCTCGAACCAAGGCTGATGACGAATTGAGGAGATCCATACTGCACGTAGATAATTTATTTTTCCTCGACTGTGGCGTTTCTATTTGTTAATTCTGGCCCGATCTCTTGACTTCGAGTCCACTAGCAGGCCCCCTAAGTCCGAGTTCAAGTCTTCCATCCATTTGGCCAGAATCCGAGCCATTGGCACGAAACTAGACTCGCACGATTGGATCACCATGATTAAGCTATCATCTGTCTGGAGCAGAACTTGTCGTGGGAATGAATGTACGTTTAGTACTGTCTCGGGCTTCGAGTTTGGTTTCAAGCCCTGTAACACATCTCAGAGAGATTAATGATCAATTTTTGCATGATGCAAAGAACCACCTGATCTAAGTGGTTAGTAAGAGACCGCTTTGTGTATAGTAAGTATGGGATCTTGTCTTCACCCTCGTTTCTGAGAGTGACGCTGTATCACTCCGAGCGATCGGTATGAGTCCGGGTCCGCATCATTCCCACGCTTGTCCGCTGGCCCTCACCATCATTCCTCCCACCTAATATCTCGATCTCTCTGCTGTTCTTCTTTTTTCATAGCCACATTGGCTCACTTCATCTAAGAGGCTGACACGTTTCGTGAGCCTTTGACTAGACTTGCAAGATGGCATGCTCAGACTGCGCAAGAAAGTGATGGGAGGAGGGGTGGCTAGTAGACCACCCCAATTCTCTAGCGAATATCGCCACCAGACATATGTCAACCGGTTCACATCCCTAAAACCTCGTTCGAATCGCTCATCGTCACGAGGCATGAGGTGGTGGTGCTAGGTACTGTTTGGGGGTTGTGGGTGTCCTCGTATCCTTGCCTTTGCTGCATCCGGCCACCCACGATCATCCTGCTCACAAGCTCCTCAGCCTCCACCTCAGAGACGTAGGTGTCCTTGTTCTTCGAGATGGTATGTATCGTCGCGATCGCAAGCAACTGCTGACAATAATCATGTAAGTAAATACGCCGTCTCTTCTTGCAACTCTGCTGGAGGTGGAGCCAGGAGGGCATATTCGATGGCCCGTCCTCCTCTTGAGGAATCAGATTCGGCTAAAGCCTCTCAGAAAAACAAGGTATAAGAAAGGAAAATTTGACACCAAGGATCAGATTGAAAGCATCTCCGTCCAGGTCTCCTCTCCCGAGGCATGACGAGAGTGGTCGGTTACCCCTGTCCGCGTCACAACTCGTTGGCCGACCCGGACCTCTTTTCGTCTCATAAGTGTACAAGCCGACATGCACGAGGACACGATGATGTTGGTCAGATGTTTTGGCCGATCCCTCCTCACAGTAGTCATCACTTGTGTATCCCTGGATCCGTTTGTGGGCTGCGCGTGATGGCGACCTTACCCGTGATCGCTTCAAATATCCCATACTTCTCGTCATCGACTGTTGCACGAATCTCTCCCTCGGCCAGGCAATTCCACTCATCTGACGCACCAAGCAACGTAAACGATCCTGGAACGGCAATGTGAGCATGATGCTTAAGCTCGAATAAATTGTGTCTCGACGCAGTGCAATACATTGGCGGCCAGATCTTTGTACAAGTTATCATCCGTCCCGTCACAAATCTTCACATTAAAGACGTCATTCGTGTTCCGGAAGAGCGAAGAGAGACGAAATGATGTGCCAAACGCATGGTGAAACACCTTGGATGCCTCAATGAAGGAACGTTGGAGCGACAGTGCTTCGTTGATCGCAAGCTCCTGCAGCTACAGAGTCCGTTTTTTGTTCGATCCACGGTGTTCCAAGAGCGCGATTACAGTAAGTAAGGGTCGGTTCAAGAACATGGCCTAAGTTAGGTTGGAGCGACGTCGATTGGATGTTAAACATACGATTGTCTGGTTCATCAATTTGATCTGCGATGTGCAGAGACATACGACTCGCCCTTCTAGCCCGGGATCCTGCACGACCACCCTTTGGCCACGTCGAGTCGGAACTGGTACAGTGAGGGTGCTCCTCCTTTTGATGGACGTTTCTTGCTTCGCTCCAGATCGTGGTCGCAGGCTCCGTCGAAATGGGACTGGAACCATCTGTCACGAGCTTTCCCGCTGGAGGTTCGATGTCCTGGATGCTCTGGTTCAAATCTGATCGATGAATCAGTACGAATCGGTAGCCGAGAACGTCTGAGACCAACGGCCTCCGAGCTGAGTTGTTTTGTACATCAAATGTGAACAGTCACCCCTGTAGAGGCCCGAGGGGCAGTGTCAGTGCAACCAACTCAGCACACAGGATCGCATTTACAAGGCTTTCCTTGGTCGTCTCGGCGCCCCACTGAAGTACCCCTGGTCATCGTGGAACGGAGTGACGAACCAAAGCAATCTTGTTCTACACGATGCCTCAAGAGCATTTAAACATACCGTGTAAGATCATCAAAAAGCTGCCACAGAGCCCACTTCCGAGGTATGTCCTGAAACGGATCTTGGTCAGGCGACGGAGAGGAAAGAGGCACGACCGAGGCCTGAACCGGCGGGACGACAAGTCTGGTCGAGTAGCGGATGGTCTCCAGCACTACGCTCAGGGAAGTGCTACAAGAAGGACCGGGATGATCAGATAATACTAGTAGGCGTTGAGGAAGCTGCATAAACTAGTGCGTACAGTGACAGAATTCCCACGCCCACAAGGCTGTCTCCCGTCCCGAATTCCCGAATACCCACCATATCACTCATTCCGGGTCGCACCGCCAGACACGTCCGCGTGGAGATCTACTTCAGTGAGAGCTACGACGAGACCAGATTGGTGATACACCATAGCGCACTCGTGGGCAATTTCCCACTCGACCTGTTCGATCGGCTCGTGCTCGCGCGTTGTCGAGTCCAAGTGGACCCTTTGGGATTGTGCGGTGAGTATTTTTACCTTTTTATTTCTTTTTCCTGTCTTGCATTTTTTGTGAACACGAGATTACTGGCCAGGTGGCGATATCAGCCCATTGATTCATATCGTCGTGCGTAGGTCCATCATGCCCATCCAGAGTACGTATCTTCGTTCGCCATCCAGTATTCACAGAGTCCAAGGAGGTGCACAAGCTGTTTAGTACGTCGCCGCACGGTTCACTGTACGCTATAGGCCCAGAGCACCTTACTCGTCATGCCTTTTTATTTTCATACAGAACCGACTCCATCGGAATGTACGATTGCATGATGTGACGCTCGGTTGGTTCGCAGATACGATCGGGCTTTTTGACGACAGTAAGCCTCGTGTTGTTCTCTTTGTCCCTGAGTCCATTTCCATCGTTGACCGACGTGCTTGGTTCGTTCGTGCCGCAGTCCCGGAGCGTTCATAACAGGTCACCTCTTGTGAGCAGTCATCTACTTGACCTCTCCATCATTCAGGGAGGCATGTCGGATCGAAAATGTTTCATCTGTACCGATGCGGTCACAGAGCCGGTAACGTTCCGAGCCGGTTTTATCAATAGATACTCGAGGATGGCGACTATCGACAGCTGATAGCCTTTGTTGCGTTTCCAGTCTGCCGATTCTGTCGGGTTCGTCGGAACCATATGGTGACATGGACCCTTACGGGAGCGCTGCGGCGCAGTCGCACCACCATATCTACACCACCTTCGATAAGCCTTGGAAATGGCAGGAATCTGGTCATAGTACCTTCTGTCACGAACAGTCCTTTGCAAAGTGCTAACGACTGTTCTCTTCAGATCACCACAGTGCTGGACGACAACGTTCAGGATGCTACGAGCACCTGTATCTTGAACAGTCCCACAGAGACTTGATAAATAAATAAATGATTCTTCGGATAGAAGATATAAGTATATACAGTATGTATGTCACAGGGTTATCTTCAATGCACTACGAGTTATCAAAGAATTCGCCTCCTGAACATGACCCTAACAGCTGGGTCGACGTAGCCACGCGGCAATGCCTCAGACCTAGCCGCGCCGTCTTCTAGCTTGACGTCGTACGAGACGACAACATGTGCTAAAATAGATTTGAGGATGAGGGCGGTAAGAAATCGTGCGGGACTAGCGAGGACGAATCAGACAATGCGATACGAAGTGGAGGAGACTGGACATTCGTACCATGCGTGTTTGCCATGACCAAACAATAAAAAGTCGACACTTGTTGAAACGAAATCGTGTTTCGCACCTTCGGTCTCCTGGCTGCGCAGATCGGAGAATCGAAACGGATTAAAAGCATGAGCATTCTCGTAGTGTGCATCATCAAGTTGCCTGGAGAGAGATGCCACAGCGACCAACGTCCCCTTGGGTATGAACGTCCCATCGGAAAATGTGAAGTCTTTGAGCGCCATGCGTGTCATGCTCACTAATCGTGCGACGATCAGCACAGACCTTGTGAGATGATAATAGTAACAAGAATCACTTACGAGAAGTAAGCAAACATAAACGTTGGCTTTCCTTCAAAAAACTGTCAATCTTGTGCATCTCCGACAACGAGCCTTTCGACCATCCCTGCTTCTCGACAACTGTCTCCACTTCTTCACGAAGTGGATGAACATACTGAGGGTTTCCTGCCAACAGAAGCAGTGCAAGAGAAAAGATCTAGTTTGAAATGGCAGAGTTGGATGTGGTACCACTGAACGAATATACATCGATCGCATACATTAGAAATGGGCTATATATCAAGTGAGCCGCAATGAAAGGAAACCTGAAGAAATGGAAACTTACAGAGACCATGAAGACGATGGACAGTAAACGGACAGTCCACAGTTTAACCGTACGCTCTGTGCCCTCAGGAGCTTCATCCATGAACCACGAGAGCAAATCATTCTGTAAGTGCCGGTAGTTTAAACGAAAGAAGCCCCACGAGAGAAAAAAAGCGAACTGGTCTATCATCCCGATCATCTCCATACTCCTCCAGGAGCTTTAGGCGTTCTTCGATCACGGGAGTGAGGCAACGTATGGCATGCTGCTTACTATCGATAACATCTGTCATGAAATACGCGACGATACTGTGAACTAATAAATGCAGACATTTCGATTAGGGCAGATTTCAAAAAACCTACGGCGCTAGAAAACCAGGGAAACGCCGAATCGTGCTCCCTGCCTTGATGACATCCATCGGGTACTGCAAGCTGACATTCATCCAGTCAGCATCCCGACCTGGTATTCAGATGATGAGTAAATTCTAATAGCAACAGGAAGACTGATACACACATAATGGGAGCCCGACAAATGCTCTGTTAGTAGCTCTGAAAGCAACACATTGTATAGTCTTCGAAACAGACATCGCCTTCCATTCTGGATCTAGATTCGCACTTTATATAAATTAGAAGAGTTGATTACAACACCGACCATTGTGTGCAATGCCCAAAACATCATCAAACGCATCGGAGATTTCTCCTCGTATATTCGAATATAAGCTGCCAAGATTACGGGTAAGACGAGAGCGAACAGCGTCGAAGTGATACAGATCGTGGAGCAGCTCCGGTGCCATGGTATATTCAAGCTGAATTGCCTACAGATGTCATTAGGTCGCAATCGTGACAGTATGACAAGAAATCAAACTGTTACATCATTGATCGCATGGACAAAAGAAAGTTCATCCTCAGGAGCATTTCGGATCTCTTCTATATGCTTGCGACTGCACAAAACTACGATCCATCTGACATTGTCTGTAATTTTGAATGGCAGGCCTTTATACTGTAGACTTGCGTGATTCCGAGTCCCCAGAATAACGTGCAAGTTCACTTACCTTTTCGTACCCCTCTTGAATGACCTTCTGAATATCCTTTTGACTAGTCCACCATGATCCGAGCCAACCGTTTGACCCAACTGTAGGGAATTTACTGAGCTGATGGCGGCTAATCAGCGAGATAAAATGACATGATGGCCACTAAGTGCCAACTTTATGCCTCTTGGACAGCCTTGAAATAATCGTCTTGACGGCAATTAAGCCCACAAGTACGCAGGCGATAACAAACGTGCTATCTTTAGGTGAGTGAAGATGAAGATGCATCGTGAGCAAGTGAAGAGTTGGACGCACAGAGAAGGCAATACGGTGCTATCTGTATTTATATAAACTCTTCATGCTGTCAGAAAAGTACATACCAATCGCTGTGGTCGACAAAACAAATCCATGATACCTCCGTATAAAACGGGTCGCAGTAGTGGTTTTCAACTTCTCCGTGGGATAGGGCGGGATCAGGGTCAACTGAGATCTGGGGAAATGCACGGTAAATCCAACTTTAGCCACTTCCCTAATCACGTGTCACATACTAGGTAGTAATATCGGCCATGAAAACGTTCAGCTAGAGCTCACTAAGTAGATGAGGATGAGTAGCACTCTCTGCTGGTGACCTTTTGACACATAAGAGATGTAGCGTGTACCTGAAAAGATGATGATAGGTCGGGCATAAGCCTTATCAGTCTGAAAAATCTAAGGCTATGTCAGATGGACCCAGCATTCTTACTGCTTCTAGGCCCGCCGTCAGAGGAACTTCCGGCATCACCGTGCGCTTGAAATAGAAAGCCTTCTCCGTCTCGTCGAAACCTCAGTTAGCCAGAGTCTGTAGTGTAGTCCACCAGCATATGGGCTGCGATGGTGTCGGTACTAAGGTAGGTCAGCACCCAGGGTCTCGGTGAACAGCCTAGATAGTGGAACGAATGCAGCTATACCCATTCGACGGCGTCACATGACTGACAATATCGCATGGGCGCGCATTCAAAATCCTTTCAAACATGTCACACGATGTGAGCTTGGCTATGGAGGTTGTAAGATCCAGATCGTAAACATCACCTAATGCTCATTAACATAATGTGAAGGTCATACGGCAGAGTCCATCTCTCCGTGCGCTCGGGTAGGAACTGCAGTACTGCATAACAACGATTGATAGCGTGAGTGAGAAACGGTTCGGGACTCTCTGGAGCCGATCTCGGCCCCCGGGTGTCATGAGTTGCGACTACGACTTGGACTTAGACCCAAATGGCATATGGAAGCCTGAGGCTCACGGAAACGAGTGTAACACGAGGTTGGAAAGTATGATTCCGTTGCAAGGAGGAGAGTCAGTCATGAGCGAAACAACCCCGGAGTTTGAAAATATCACAGTTATCGCGGAAATTACCGAAATAGAAATGTCCGTCGTATTAGCAAAGTGCGCGATGGTCCTCTCCAACCACTATTGATTTCATCAGATGAATCGTCCAATTTTGATTGCCAACCTGAGGTGGTTTTAGCTTTCTGCAGAGGGCGTCCACTTGAGCTTGGGCATTTACCCTTGCTGGCTTACTAGAGCTGTGGCATGCATGTACTGCTTTCAGACGAATGCTTCCATTTCCGTGCACATGCCTGAGTCAACGCCCGAGAGTGAGTGGAAATTAACTTGTTTCTGGTATCTACTCAACGCAAATTTAAGTGACAGGAGGGCCTGCAGGGTGCCATACATATGATTATACATGTGATTCGGTCAAGTCGCCTTTATCATCGAGAGTATCAAGTGCAAAACACGATCGTGTACGGCTGAGAATGGTGTATCAAGGGTTGTGAAGGAAGAAGTATGTACTCGAACAGATCTAATACATGGCCTGAGTGAGTCTGTCATCCCCTCTCACTGCCAGCAGCTCTTCTAGAATGCCCCTCCAGTGAACCGTACGTCTCAGTCCGCCCGTGCTCGTGTAACACCTCAGCCTCACCATCCCTCAATATTTCTCGGTCGTCTTCAAATACTGAGTAGTACACGGTAATCAGATCCTAAACACACCACCCTCCAAAGGGATAATGAAACTTACAGAACGTTAACTCTTCGAGCGTGCGACCCGACGTTTCCGGAAACGTGAAGTAGACGAACAAGACTTGGAATGCGTTCCATAGACAATAACTGCAGTGACATAAGTTAGCAACTTGTTCGTGTAAGTATGGGGCTTTTTTTACATGGTATACCACCTCCACCCTATTATTACCGTTGGTTTCGTTAAGACAAACAGATCGAATGTAGAAAGTAGGAACGTACCTAGGGCGTCAATTCCGATCGGATTCATGAACTGGGAAAAGAATGACCCTGCACGGAGCCACCACAGGTACACGGCAATGCCGCTAGTTCGAGCATGGAAAGGAAAGAGCTCGGTAAGAAAAGCTGTTCACTCAGATTATTTCCCTGCACAGAATTGGAATGAGAGTAACGGAATGCTCACTGCAGTCCAAGGAGCCGAAACCTAGATTGTTAGCTGGACTGTGTAAAAAGATGAGGCTAGGTGTAGTGAGCACGACAGCAGCACATTTCCTTCTTTCAGAGAGCGTCCCACTCACGCAAGCACCACTTTTGCGAACACTCTGTTTTGCGTGAATGAATACTCTGCACTAGCTCCAGTGAAAGCGACAAGCACAACAAGAAGGGAGATAGAGCACGCCTGAGAATGTCTGAGAAGACAATCGGAGCAGTCAGCGATCGTGTCACTTACCAAGTACCCCCGTCCGTCGAGGGTATCTAGGCATGATCAACGCAATTATCGTACCATTGATCATTTCCCAAGATGCTTTCACAAGATTGACCATATTCTTTGTTCGGTTGTCGTGAATACCGACATTATCCAGGATGGGGGAAAGGAAATATCTCCGGAACGATCGTAAACAATTCACGATTTAGACTAAAATCCCTGACAAGACTCACGAAATCAATCCGAATCCACTCCATGGGTTGCAAAGACCGAGATATGTTGCTATGATAATCCGTTTGCGCATTCCTGGGGTTGAAAACACCTTTTTACGATTCATCTTTGCAATTGCTAGTCCAGCATCGAGCATCTCCTCGATCTGAGAATACTCTGCATGGACAAACTCGGAGTTTTCGTCACCTTCTGCATGATACTTGACGAGAACAGCGAATGCTTCATCTCTCCTTCTTTTAGATATGAGCCAGCGAGGAGACTCTGGCATAAACCAGATAAAGCTGATCTGAAGCAGACTGGGGAAGGATTGAAGAAGAGATGGAATTCTCCATCCCCAGTTACTCGTCATGGCAAATGTCCAGAATGTCACCCCAGCTGCGGATAAAGCACCTAGGATGAATTGCCTCAGAAAAATATCACATAGATAGTCAGATTTTCGAATTACCAACGTAAATGAATGCACTAAACAGGCAACTCATAGCGGTTCGTTCCTTTGGATGGGAGAGTTCTTCACGGTTTAATGGATTGTCAAGCAAGTTAAGAATTCTTTCATGACACACCTGCGATCAAGGCAGCGGCAGCTACGAGCGAGATGGTGCAGGCAAACCCGAGGATAAAACGAGCAATGATGAACATCATGACTGTCACATTTTTCATGACGAAAGGCATCCAAAGCCAGGGTGTACGATCGCTTACAGTTGACAGCGGATCCTTGAAGAATACCCCCGATGGAAGAGAGTACCCCTCCGAGGAATACCGGGTATCGCCTTCCGAGCTTATCAACGATGAACGGAGCAAATGGAACAGCAGCAGCACAACCCAAAGAATACATGGAAGCCATGAGACCCAACGAAGCAGCACTAGGTTGATTATAGTCTGT
>JBBPTK010000280.1:0-18982 GCA_038094135.1 Spongiforma cf. squarepantsii | reverse complement strand
AAAATACTCAAACCATCAGAATAAAGTGAGGTACACATGGATATTTTGAGGTAAATGTGGATATTTTGAGATATTACTTGAAATACCCAAAATACCTGAAATTATCCCACTGAGGTTTTTCCTGATGTACACTGATCATCAGCTCCTGCACAGTCTTCATTGAACTCGCTGAGCTTTTCCTGGAGCTCATTCTTGATGTGCACAGAGGTAGAAGTGATCTTTGTTGGACTTTCTATGATAGCAAACAGGCTCAGGTTATTCCATATTACCTAATTGACTAGATAAAACCTTCGTCTCGTAGTTTCTACACCTCAGTCACTGACACGCATCAGTACTGAGGTGAGATCTGCTTATTCCTACTGTACTTGATAGTTATACTCTCGTAGTGTACTTCTACAGGTATAATATATTACGCGTAGCGCTGTTGGACTCAACACACAGCCTTAGCGGGGAACTCACGAAGAGTCATGTCGAGCTAAGGTAAAGTCAAGAAGCAGCAAGATCTCTCTATCTCACACTCGGAGACTCGAGGGACTAGTAACAATGCTGGTATTGCATAGAACTAGCTTACCATACATCTACTGGGTGCAAGGGTTTTATAGTAGGAGATCATAAGCACGGACCAAGGCTAAGTATGGAACTAAACATGATAACTGGGAAGGGAAGGTGGAGCTTTGAACATGAGTCTAGAACGACCAGAAAGAGAAAGACTCATGTTAGTAGTGATACAATTGGAAATGTGAAAAAGGGTTATCTTCCGTTCTTCCAAGGTTCCGGAACTCCAGAAGCACGGGAAGAATAACTCCGGAAGCCCGGAAGGGTTCCAGGAGTGCAGGACAATTCCGGAAGCGTGAGAACCGGAATGTCGGAACTCTGGAACAAGTTACAAGGTACAAGTTGCAGTAGCATGAGAGAAAGAAGTCAAAGGATCAAGAGAGAAGAAAGAAAAGTAGGACTCATCAGCAACACACCCCTATGGCTTAACTTGGACTGTAACATTACCCCCTTCGTACAGTGGAGCCACTGGCTGCACTAACATCCTAAACCAAATCACCTCCAGTGTTCTGCTCAATCACATCAGCAATGTCCCAGTCCTGGAATTGTTCCGAATTTGTACTGTTGTCCAGACAGTCCTGTTCCACATGACCGATATTGGTGCAAATGTGACAGGTGTGGAGACGTGAACAGTTTGCAAGGGAATGTCCGGATTGCCGACAATGGAGGCAACAATAATTGGGGCAGTAGTGGACAGAATGACAAAGTGACGTGCAGCTATAACAGGGGAGAGTGGGGGATGTGAGAGCCGAAGGAGAATTTCCACGCTGGTCTCGCTCGGCCGCAGGGCGATGTCCGACAGGACTGTGGTGATCCACTCCTCAAGGTTGGGTAGTGGAACTGGAGCGGTTCCAGGAATAGGGTTCCGATTGGAGTGGTTGTTGGGTTGGTCGTCCCCGACGACTGCAGCGACCCCTGGT
Source organism: Spongiforma cf. squarepantsii (assembly GCA_038094135.1). NCBI lineage: Eukaryota > Fungi > Basidiomycota > Agaricomycetes > Boletales > Boletaceae > Spongiforma > Spongiforma cf. squarepantsii. The sequence continues at coordinate 17,507 of JBBPTK010000280.1, read as the reverse complement.
GGAGCTTGAAGGAGATGATGTCGAATGTGAGTTGTTAGAGGAAGCGAATAGAGGTTGCGACTGGGAAGAATTTGTGGGGATCGCGATAGTGACTCTATGGGTTGTTGGTTCCAGAATGGGAATAGTGTGTTCCGGTTCAGAAGGGGTCGGAATCAGAATGGCATGTTCCGATTGTGATTCCATTTGGACGTGCCTGGTTGGAAAAGGGGTGAAAGCATTGGGGTGACGACGTTCTGCTTCTGCTGCATAAATTCTTTGGGCTGACGATGGGAGAGACATCCACCAAGGCCAGAGAGGATCCCATAAATGGGATGGATGAATAGTGGGGATTAAGTCCACAAAGCGAGATAAAGAAAAGGTGTTCAGGATAAGAGGGTGTAAATCAGATAACGACACTATCAAAGCGCCTGAGGGAAGAGAAGGAGTGACGGAGAAGGCATCAAAAAGATAAAGTCGAAGTCAAGCAAAACAATGGTAGAGTTGAATTGAATTGTACATATCTGCATCCTGGGTGGCATCTTCCGTTTCCTTGGCCTTATCTTCCAGGAAGCGGAGTAAAGAAGGATCTTCTAAAATATGTGTAAAAAGAATATTTTGGACAGGGAGATCAAGAAGAGCAGGAACGATAGGAGTGTGAGGGAATTGTTCTCCCATCTGCGCGGTCCAGGTGCTAGGAACAGATGGGCCGAGTAGGCCAGTAACAGAAGGAGGGCGAGTTTGGTCCATTGGGAGTTGCCGAGCAGTTGCATGATGAGAGGATGGAGAGTGGGACGGTGTGGTGGACATAGAATCAATAGGAATGATGCCAAGGGCAATAATCCAAATGACAAAAGTAGGAATGAAGAAGTCGATGAGAAGATGAAACTTTGTAATGGAACCGGAATTGAAAATGATAGAAGGATTTGTTTGGGATGAAGTCGAAGTCAGAGTGATGAAGTGGAGAGAGGGTCATGAGGGGAAGATGTGAGGATGATTCGATTTATATGCAGCCAAGAGGTCAGCTGCATACATCAGATTGTTTTCTGGTTCCCAAGTGTTTCCACTTGAGGGCCAACCCTTCCAGGCCACTAGGAATTGTCTCCGTCGGGGGGTGCCACAATGGGAAAGGATCCAATCAACTTCGTATTCGTCCTCTCCTTCAATTTCATTTGGAGGAGGTGAGATGAAATTCGGACCATGTTCGGTGGTTTCCCGATAGGTGGATAAGAGAGAAGCATGGAACACGTCATGAATGTTCCACGTTGGTGGGAGACAGAGTTTGTAAGATACAGGGGATAGAACTTGAACAATTTCAAAAGGACCCTCACGTTGGGGGGCCAGTTTTCTGGAGGGATAATGAAGATGAAGATGGGTGTTGGAAAGCCAGACCTTGTCTCCCACTTTCCAGGGTTTGAATTTGGAAGAGATCTGGTCCTTCATAAGTTGTTGAGAATGGTGATGAGCTTCTAGAGCCTCCTTCCGTGCTTCTGATAGGTTGGCTAATCAAGTTTCCAAAGCCAGTAGGAAGGTCTTGCCAAGGGCCGGATAAGAGTGGGGTTCGTAGCCAAGGATGAGGGAAAAAGGGGATTGGCCAGTGGAAGAGTGAATTTGAGAATTATGAGAGAATTCAGCCATCGGAAGGACATCCACCCATTTATTGTTCTGTCCATGACAAAATATGCGGAGGTAAGATTCCAGTTCCTGATTGACACGTTCAGTTTCACCATCTGTTTGAGGGTGATAATTCCTGAGCAAAAGCAGAGGCAAACTGTGGACCATGATCTAAAATACATCGGTCATGAAGTCCATATTGGGGGAAGACATGGGAAAAGAAGAGATTGGCAGTGCCTGCAGCAGAGATGGTTTTGGTACAAGGGATAAAAATCACCCCCTTCATAAGGCCATGGTCGACCACAATCAAAATAGAATCAAAACCGGAAGAGACTGGAAGGTCGGTAATGAAATCCATGGAAACCTGCTGGAAGGGGTGAGTGGCAGAGGAGGACAGAGGAGAAAGGGGTGGAACAGTGGGATGAGTAAGGACCTTGTTAGCTTGGCAAGTGGCACAACTGGAAATGAAACAGCGAATAAAGGCAGCGAGACCAGGCCACCAATAATCGCGAGAAACAAGATTAATGGAATGGATGATCCCAGCATGACCACCCACAAGGGATTCATGAACATGGCGGACCAAGGGGGCACGACAGGAAGGGGGAACATAAAGACAATGCTTGAAATACAAGCGGTGATCATCAAAGAGCCAATCGGAAGGAAGAGCACGCAGGAGAAGGGAAGATCCCTGAGAAAGAGCTGCACGGGCAGCAGAGACAAAAGGGTCAGAAGAAGAGCGAGTAGCAATAGCAGTGGACAAAGGAAGATCAATAACGTGAACAAAAAGAGAAGGAGGAAGTAGGGTAATGTCCATGTTATCTGAAGAAGTGTCCACATCATCCCAGCGAGACAAGGCATCAGCAGGACCCATCTGGGTCCCCGGAACATGTTTGAAATGGAGGTCAAAGTCCTGTAAAAAGAGCTGCCAGCGAGCATGGCAATGGGAGAGCTTGTGAGGGGCCCGGAAGTAGGTGAGGTTCCGGTGATTGGTAAGGATGGTCACCGGAATGCTGGTACCCTGCAAGTAAGGACGCCATTCCTCAAGGGCATGGATGACTGCGAGAAGTTCCCAATCATAGATGTCATAATTCCATTCAGCTGGGGAAAACATTTTGGAAAGATATGCACAAGGATGCAGGTCGCCATTGTCATCCGGTTGCATAAGGACTCCACCGGAAGCAGTGAGAGAGGCACCCATCATGACAGTAAAGGGGTGGGAAGTGTCAGGCATATGTAGGACCAGTTTCTGGAGGAAGGCTGCTTGGAGAGAAAGGAAACTCCGGTTGGCAGCAGCAGACCAATCCCAGGTAGTGGCCTTCCAGGTGAGATCCAGGAGAGGGTGTGCAAGCGAGGAGAAGTTGGGGATGAATTTGCAGTAAAAATTGCAAAATCCAATAAAGGACCGGACAGCCTTGATGGAACGAGGTGGTTTCCATTGTTCTATAGCAGTCAATTTGGTTGTGTCCATGAGAAGAGATCCTCCAGTTACAACCATGCCAAGGAATTCAATCTGTTTTGCAGCAAACATACACTTGGCGAGTTTGAGGAAGAGTTCATGTTCCTGGAAACGTTGTAAGACTTTGTGAACCAAGATCCAGTGTTGCCCATAATCATCCCTGTTATGTATGCAAAAGTTGTCCATGTAAATGACGAGCCATCCTTCGGCAAGATAGTCACCAAAGATGTGGCGCATCAAGCCTTGGAAGTTGGGAGGAGCGTTGGAGAATCCAAAGAACATAACGTTCAGCTCATAAAGCCCTTCTGGAGTAATAAATGCTGCTTTCCATCGGTCTTCTGGATGAATGAGAACATTATTGTATCCCCAGTGAATATCGAGTTTGGTGAAGATGTTAGAGTGTCGAAGAGTGTCAACTAAGTCCGGAATGCGAGGTAAGGGATAAGCATTCTTCACAGTATGCTCATTCAGATAACGGTAGTCTTGGCATGGTCAAAGGTTGCCATCCTTTTTGGCAACGAAAAAGAAGGGAGAGGCTTGGGGAGACTTTGATGGTGAAATACGCCCATTGGCAAGATTTTCCAATATGAAGGTAGAACATGCTTCGCGTTCCTGGGGATTCAAGGAGTAGGTTTTGGCAACCTTCAGAACGAAGGAGTCTTTGAGGTCAATGGAGAAGTCAAATTCGCCATGTGAGGGAGGTAGTCGGTCGGGTGGTGGTTCCCCAAAAACATCAGCAAAATCTGCAATCGGAGATGGTAGGGTTGTAGGAGCAACCTCTTTATCCATGGCTAGTTGGGTGGATATTGTGGTTTTGCATACTGACTTGTTCCCATATCGTAGATCATAAAGTCTTCTCAGTTCTAGGCTTGGATCGACTCCCAGGTACCATAACAGATATCGCTGAGAGATAGATTCTGGTGTCTCCTTGGAAGGCGGAAGACAGGATGATAGAGAAATGTGACCAGTGGCCCAGTTAATGATTGGGTTATGTTTCTGAAGCCATGGCAGTCCAAGGATAACCTCCTCCTTTCCACAGTTAAGGATGAGGAAGTCAATGGGAGTGGTAGAATGATCGATTGAAACGTTCAAAGTGGTTTTATAACAGATTACACCATTTTTATTTGAAGTGCTGTCAGCATTAGCGGCTGCAACAGGTTGTGTCAACTTGGTAAGGGGGAGGTGATGGGTAGAAGCAAGGGAATGATGGAGAAAGTTCCCAGTAGCTCTGGAGTCGACTAAGGCTTTGCATGAGATGCAAGGTTTGGTTCGTCCCATGACAGTCAGGTGAATGGGGAGTTGAATTGATCTGGCAGTAGGGGAAGTACAGAGTAGTACACGAACGAGTTTGTTGGAAGAGCTAGGCATCTCTCTAGTCTTCCGAGCTAAAAATCCTCTTTCTTGTCTTCCGGGGCTTCTGGTTCCGAGTCCGGAAGCCCCTCAATAGCAGCAATGGTTTCATCGTCATTGTAAACAGTTTGTAGTACCTCATCAGTGGATTGACACTTGCACTGCCACATTTGGTCAAAAGTGTTTTGCTCACCACACAACCAAATCAGCATCTATGGCCTCAAAAATTTGCCCAGATGTTGATATATATATAAAGATTGGTCTATAAAAATTTCATACTATATCAATACTGAAGATGTTGAGTTGCATTTCCCCTATTTTTCTGTACAGATCTGTATTACTAGGTACCTTGCTGTAGTGTCTGTGCAACTCTGTGGAGGTCTCCCAATTGAAGGGTCAGTTTGCTGATGCTTGAGGATCTCATCTTTCTTGGCATGTTTCTCCATGATAATCTTGTTGACATATTCTCCTAACGCAGATGGTTGAGTGGGAGTAGCGATGGAACGGGTCCAGGTGCATTTAGTGGTTCCGGAACTGGAACTAGAACCAAAAGGGGTAGTGGTAGACCGGGATGAACCAGAAGAAGTTTGTTGTTGGTCACGAGGATGGTTGGCAGTCCTACAGCCAACCTTATGGCAGATAAAGCAGCGGTTCTCTCGCAGGTGGCGTGCCTGCTCAACCAGATTAAGACGGATGACATCTACGTCCATAGCATTAGGGTCTCTGGGAGTTTGTGCAAAATTACCCCCCCTTCCAGCACGGATATTGGCGATCCTTCGTTGCTGGGCATGGTACTTGGCAGCTTGGCTAATCCATTCCTCGGAAGTAGCCAGTTGGGTCTGTTGGCTAAGGATCTTCTCCATGATCTTGTGGTCCATTCCGGAAGCCAGATAATCTAGGAGCATGGTCTGGTCGGTGATGTTGGCCCTGGCAGAGTGGAGGCGAAATTCCGAAACATATTTCTGGAATCCTCCTTCAGGGTCCTTCATGTCCTGGTGCAAGGAGTGAAGCTTTCGGCGAGCTTCCTCTACAGTGTTAAACAGAAAGAAGGTAGCGCGGAAATCTTCCTCTACCTTAGCAAATGTCTTGTTTGCAGCAGTAACTTCGGGGTTGGATATCTTCATGTACCAACCTTCAGCAAAAGGGGCACCATTCCCTTTAGTCATCTTATTGAGAAGAACTAGTACCTTTGTTGCGTCAGTGTACAGGGCGTCATTCATAGTGAAATAGGCTTTCATAGCCAACAACCAGTGGTTAGCATCTCTGCTGTCTCCAGAGAAACCCTGAGGGAGACCAGCCTTTAATTCAGTAGGGCGTGCAGCAGGGGGGTCGTCCATTGGTACGTCTGGGTTGGGGGAATTTGGAGGTGGTTCCGGGTTCCGATGGGGTTCAGGGTTCTGAGGAGGTTGGGGTTCAGGGTTTGGACGCACAGGTGTGGATACTCTGGGAGGGTTTGCAGAAGGGTCGGTCCTTTCTCAGCATGCTGGTCTTTGGTGGACAACAAAGCCTTCAGCGTCTACTGGAGTTCTGTCTTCCTGGAGATGATGTACTCCTGGAAAGAGTTCCCGGACTTCCTGAGTAAGGATGTATGTGGGGGTAGAGGTCGGGGTAGTGTTGTCAGAAGAGTCAGAGGATGGTGGGCGGATGCCCCATTGAGGGTTTGCAGAGAAAATGGTGGGCGTCTGCTAAATAGCAGGATAGCAATGGAGAAGCTAGTTCTTTTGTTATGTGTAGCACTGTTGGACTCAACACACAGCCTTAGCGAGGAACTCATGAAGAGTCACGTCGAGCTAAGGTAAAGTCAAGAAGCAGCAAGATCTCTCTATCTCACACTTGGAGACTCGAGGGACTAGTAACAACGCTGGTATTGCATAGAACTAGCTTACCATACATCTACTGGGTGCAAGGGTTTTATAGTAGGAGATCATAAGCATGGACCAAGGCTAAGTATGGAACTAAACATGATAACTGGGAAGGGAAGGTGGAGCTAACATGAGTCTAGAACGACCAGAAAGAGAAAGACTCATGTTAGTAGTGATACAATCGGAAATGTGAAAAAGGGTTATCTTCCATTCTTCTGAGGTTCCAGAACTCCAGAAGTGCAGGAAGAATAACTCCGGAAGCCCGGAAGGGTTCCAGGAGTGCGGGACAATTCTGGAAGTGTGAGAACTGGAATGTTGGAACTCCGGAACAAGTTACAAGGTACAAGTTGCAGTAGCATGAGAGAAAGAAGTCAAAGGATCAAGAGAGAAGAAAGAAAAGTAGGACTCATCAGCAACACACCCCCGTGTCTTAACTTGGACTGTAACATAATATAAAGTCACTGACATGCATCAGTACTGCCAAGTGTACTTCTACAGGTTATGAGCCACCTTCCTGTCTTCCTACCGAACAGGACCTCCTCAACGCGAATTGTACTCAAAGACATATTGTACACACCTTGCATGAAAGTCACTCTGGTCTCTATCAGCTGCCTCACGAACGCAGGTTGTCACGCAGTCTTCGATGGACAAACTTGCCAGATCTTTGGTTCAGATGGCCGCTTGCTGGGACAAGTTAACGCCTTGAACAGACTATACAAAACTCAGGGAGAGACAGCTGTGACAGCAAAGAGTGAGCAAACTCTTACCTTGGAGGAACTCCACACCCATTTATCCCATATTGGTGTTGCAACAATCCGAGACATGCTCGTGAATGGAATGGTCATGGGCATATGTTTGGACCTGAACAATGCCTCAATGGGGCAGTGTCCGTCTTGCGAATACAGCAAAGCCATTCGGAAACCTATTGGACACGTTCGCAAACCCAATCGATCTGCAAAGCTTGGAGATGAAGTACATACCAACATTTGGGGACCATCCCCTGTGCAGACGCCTGGAAAACGTTCCTGGTACTGCTTGTTCACAGACGACCATACACGCTACACTCACGTCAGTCTGATGTATGCAAAGTCAGACACTTTCTCTGCATACCTAGACTTCGAGTCCTGGTTGAAGACCCAGCATTGCGCAGTGATCAAACACTTGCGATCTGATCGTGGTGGCGAGTACCTATCGTCAGACTTCTCTCAGCACCTGAGTAACCATGGGACAGAATGGAAACTTACCACCCATGACACGCCTCAGCACAATGGCATGGTGGAGTGCCTGAACAGGACACTTGTTGAATGTGTCTGTATGATACTCCACGCCAGCAGATTGCCAAAATCGTTGTGGGGAGAAGCACTCTTGCATGTCATCTGGGTGAAGAACCAATCAGCAACACATGTGCTTGAAGGGAAGACACCTTACGAGATGCTGTATGGGAAGAAGCCTGACTTGTCCAGATTACCTGTATGGGGAGTGAAGTGCTGGGTACATGATGGAATGGGAATGAAGCTGGATGCTCGAGCTAAGGATGGCCACTGGATTGGATACAATTCGGAGTCAATGGCTCACCGAATTTACCTGCCCAACCAACATATCATTGTCGTTGAGCGCAACATGACCTTCCAGCTGTAGAAACTCTGCGTTCTCCTTAAGAGAAACAGTTTCTAGCAGAGTCGAAAAAAGGAAGAAGTACAGCCTGAGGAACTGTACTACTGACCTGGTTGAACTACTTGAGGTTGAACAGAAGAGGGTATTTATAGTCTTTGTAAGACTAGGAGTGAAGTCTTGTAGACTTAGAGGTATGAAGGAACTCGTAAGAGAATTCGTTATTGTATCAGTCAGAATGACTGATCTTATATACTAAAGTACATTGTTTGTACTTATGTATGTATGAGTTCTATATAGGGTAAAACCCTATATCCTGGGTGAAGGGTTGTAATACCCTAAAACCCATCTTGGTCATTGACCCTATATCCTGGGTCAAGGGTTTAACCTAATAAGGTAAGTGGTTAAGGGTTTAGATATAACCCTATACCTTAAGATGATAAGAATTAATACTGTCCAATAGGAAAAGTATCTCATGTGAAATATTAGTAAAGGTATTTCAAATATGAGTAATCCTTATCTATGATGTCATGTTCTAGACAATGATGTCATGGTCTAGAATGTGATGTCATTATGATATCACCATGATGTCATATAGAATGATCTAGAATAGATCATTCTAGGATGATGATCTAGACATAGAATGTACTAGAAGATCATGTGACCTGTCATGTGACGTGGTCTAGAGATAAGATGACATAAGGATGTCATATGATCAATCATATAAGATGATGTGATCATGTGATTAATCACGTGATGTGATATAATCATTATCTCTGATAAGGATGTAGAATATCATAGAAGTTCATAGAACATTCTAGATTATTCTAGTAAATCACGTGATAAATCATGTGATTTAGGATGAAGATTAAATCTTCTGATAATGAATATGAATAGCGTATAAGTGGTCATATGGATTAGAAAATAGAAGTGACCATTATACTGAATATGGATATTGAAAATATCTCATATTCTCAACACCAGCGTGATGACAAACTCGTATCCATCCATCTTGAGGACTCTCCTGCAGAACCACTTACCCTGACAAGCAAACCTGCACCCAATGTTACACCAACCCCAATCAATAAGACGAATGCACCTGTGAAAGCCTCACCTCAACATCTGGGACCAAACTTCGAAGTGAATGCACCTACTACACAACCTCTTCGCCAATCAACTTGTTTACGCACCGAATCACCTTATCTTAAGATGTTGCGACTTGGCATGGGTACCCACGATGGACACGGAGGCATGTTGTTCCTGAAAGGTATTCAGCTGGTTGAACGAGAACATATCAACCCTATTGGAGAGGCGAATGCAACTTGGGAAGAACGTCTTGCAGATGCTGAGGACACTTTTGGCTTTGTTGGAGGAGCGGTTGAAGGACTCGAGCCGACTATGGTTGAGGAAGGAAGGACTCGAGCAGACTGGCCACGATGGGATGATGCAATCAAAGCAGAGCTGCAGAGTTTAGCCAACGCACACATGTGGGAATTCATTAAGTGACCTCCAAAAGGCATGAACATTGTGAGCTGCAAATGGCTCTTTAAAATAAAGAAAAATGCGGACGGCCAGTTGATCCTCGCCATCACTGCATGCCAGGACTGGGACATTGACATGTTCGATTTCCACAGTGCCTTTCTCAATGGGAAGCTTGACAATGATGAAGTCATCTTCATGGAACTTCCCCCGGGTTTTGACAAGCAAGGTCGTGATTTAGTTGCTCGCCTTCTTGTTGCTATCTACAGATCCAAACAGGGAGCTGTGAAATGGTACAAACGGCTAAGCAGTAACCTATCCAACATGGGATTTGCCCGAATGGAAGCAGACTGGGGAGTGTTCATTGCGAGGATCGCCGAACACATTCTAATTCTTGCATCACATGTCAATGATTGCACAATAACCTGTAGTTCCTCACCCCTCATCAAAGCTTTTAAACAGGAAATGGGCTTGCATTTCCAACTCACGGACCTTGGCCTGATTAGCTGGTTACTGGGAATGAAAGTCACCCAAGATCGTACTGCTCGGACTCTCTCCTTGTTGCAGGAACCTTATATCAATGCCATCCTCACCAAATTCAATTTCCTGGACACAAAGCCAGTTGCTATACCATTCAACCCAAACTTAACCTTGTCAGAATCCCAATCGCCAAGAATGACCAACCAGATTGCTTGAATGCGAAATATCCCATATCGCCAGGCTGTCGGTTCTCTCATACATCTTTCAGTTGGTACCAGACCGGACATTGCCTTTGCAGTCTCATATGTGTCTCAATTCAATGCGAACCCTGGCTGGACCCACTGGGAGGCCATACAACGGATTTTCCGATATCTGATGGGGACGAGATCTCTCGCACTGACATTCGGAACTCAGACTGGAGGTTTAATCGGTTACGTTGATGCGGATGGTGCCACTCAGGACATCGATGAGCAATCACTGGTTTCACTTTCCTCGTCAATGGGGGAGCGACTCTTTTATGGGGTTCCAACAAACAAGAACTCATCATGCTCTTGACTGCCAAATCCGAATACATGGCCGCTACACACGCTGCAAAAGAAGCCATTTGGCTATGCCGACTCATTGAAGAGATTTTTGGACTGTTATCACTTCCGACCATCCTCTATGGCGATAACCAATCCACAATTGTGCTCACTGAAGATGGTAGTTATCACACATGCATGAAACACATAGACTTATGATATCATTTTATTCGCTTTACTGTTGAGCATGGTTCTATTTGTTTTCTTTATTGCCCCACTGTGGACATGATTGCTGGTACCCTTACAAAAGGTTGGACTTTCTACGATAGCAAATGGGCTTGAGTTATTCTGTATTACCTAATTGACTAGATAAAACCTTCATCTCATAGTTTCTACACCTCAGTCACTGACATGCATCAGTACTGAAGTGAGATCTGCTTATTCCTACTATACTTGATACTTATACTCTCATAGTGTACTTCTACAATCTTCTTGCTTGAACTACTGCAAGCGCCAGGAGATGCTGATGTATTAGAGGGAAGGCTGCCAGTGGATTGAATGGAGTGTGGAGGGTGTGCATAGGGCATTTGTTGTGCACAAAGCTCTGACAACGATTTCATCTTCCCAGCAGCCTGAGATGACAGACCTGATTGTGGTGTACTGAAAACGCTGGCTCTAGGTGCAATAGTAGAAGACGAGAACCTGGAATAGGACTAGAATAACTAGTTAGAATTGGTATGTGATCAACTATACATTGATACTTACCTGACTGCAAGGAGCAATGACCTCAGGGACTCCACTGGCATCTGGCATCAGTTCATCTTCTTCATCCAGGGGCCCCATTGCTTGCCAGCCAGACCCATTGACTGCATTTTGGCCCCATGATCTTCCTCATCTGGGGGATCTTTGGCCTCATCATACTTGTTCGTCCCAGGCATTATCAAACCTGGGTTCTTCTTCCACAGGGGCAGCAGCTACACACTCCTCAGTCCTATTCTTGGCTTGAGTCAGAGATAGCATGTCTTGTGCATGATCAATGGCAGGATTGGATGTTATGAGGTTGCTGTTGAATCCTGGGATGCCCTGCCAAATCGGATTGAGTCAGTCATAGTAGGGGAACTTGCTTCAGACTTCCTCTTGTTGAGAATATGAGATAATCATATTCTAGAATGGTCTGTTCTAACAAGTTGATACATCCAGACTGATTCTATTGCTATTCATATTCTTTCTAGAATAATCCATATGATGTCATTGTCTAGAACATGACATCATCAGTCCAGATGATTCTATATGACTCATGCTGACTGATTTTACTTACTCATATTTGAAATAAGAGCTTTATGCTATTGGCTGTTATTCACAACCCTTTACCCTATTTCAAATATTCCTTTTATACTTACTGCGGACCACATAGATACAAACAGTGTCCTGTAGTATATAAGATCAGGACTTCGTCCTGTATCCATAACAAATTCACATCGTTCTCTCTTCCTTTACTCATCCAACCACCCAACCCTTAAAGTCTTACTACCAAGACTATAAAGAGACTTATTTGTTCTCATAAACTAAGTGAGTAGCAGTCTCTTGCTACTGTTCATTATCCTCTTTGTTCCTGCACTGTAGAGATTTCTATTGAGAATCTCTATAGGTTATGAGCCCACCATTCAATCACATTAGTACGTCTTATCGTGCACACGATGCCTACTGTGAACGGCACCTACACTTGGTTTATGGTACACATTATTAACTGTCTTTGCATTCTTCTGGGAGTTATTCTTCTGGTTGGTAACAACCACCCCAGAGAAGCTGACAAAGACACTGCATACTGGGTCTTCACTGACTGCACCGTCATATGTATTTTTAATGCAATGACAAGAGTTGCTCGCATCACAGTCATTGCTAGAGACAAGATGGCCATTCTGACTATCTCACCTAGAGAAGAAGACTCAGGTACATCCTACGCTGATCTTGCTGCTGCTTGGGTCGCTCTCCATTGTCGAGTCAACGACCTCGTTCCAAACACATTCCCAAACAACGCTGGTGCCACTGCAGACCAGCTCCCTCCTAGACTCCACCATCTCCCTCAGACTACAAGGTTACTTCCAACTGGAGAACCTTCTCCTCCTCTGATTCGAGAACCAATCCCCTTCGGTCTTACTTGTTCTTCAAGATCCCCTACTATTTACTATCCTTGTTGAGACAACACTACCCATTGCATCTTGGGACCTGATCTTCTGATCCCAGCCTCTAGTCAACTCCCCTGTTCGATCTGCAACTGGATATTATGCCAAGGACAAACTTGCAGATACATCGACTGCCAAGTCCTTGTTTATTGAGTCGATCCTAGAGATGACAAGTGTGACTGCAGACGACACCACTTTGTCTTCATTGATCTCCAGAACCAAGCCGAAGTAGATTGCTTTAATGGCTATACTAGTAACCTCAACCACCCAGTCCTCTCCACTCATCATTACCAATCCTATGGCTCTCTATCTTCCTCTCATCAGTCCTCACAATCTAATCGTCAACCAGATCAACTACGACCATCCTCTTCCAGAGCAGGTCAACACATTCATGGGGTTTCGACTGTGGCAACCCCACACTCAGGATCTGGTATGGGCAGAAATAGACAACAATGCACATCTCTTCATTTTTCAGGATCCACTCTACATTCCTCCTCTGACTCCTCACAATGTCAATCTCACCAGGACCTTCGTCATGATGAGACAAGGAATCAGGGAGTTTCATCCCGAAATACATCTTCCAGCCCTATTGCAATCCAATTACCAGAACCAAATCCCTCACCTCACAATGCTTCAATCTAGTTGAATTGTTCATCCTATTACCCTTCGATCCATCGACACTGGCCTCCCCTATGATGTCAATACTTTCACATACGAGGAAGAGAGCATCACTTCCATTTTCGAAGGAGCCGGATTAGCTTTCCCTGTTCAACACATGGGAGACAAGGAGATGACATGGATACAAGATACTTCAACTGGACCATCTTCCTTACGCTAATTGCTGGCAAAGACAAATGTTTAGAGCATCCAATGCCATGATCCCCAACTTCGTGTATGGATCAGCTGTTGGTAACAGGACCCATCATCTTCATCCTCCCATTATGCCTTCCTTTCATCGCTTATTAGACTCTCGACTAAGACATCAATTTTGGACCATAGATCATATCTCCTTAACAGACACTAGACAGCAAGTCCTGAGGACTCGAAGATGTCAGACATGATCTGTGCTATGGAGAAAACTCTCCTAGGTTGCTTCAATATGGAAACTGGAGATGTCGAGATCCTTAAATACAAAGCAACACATTACGTTGAATTTCCCTTCTTATGTGATTGGCTACATTCACTTCCTATTCCCCCTTCTTGGCCTTGTAACAGTGTCTACTACGCTATGGATTACCTTAGAGATTACAATGGTTACGAAGGTATTATTGTATCCTTCCTGACAACGAATGCCCTCAATAAAAAAAGAAGAATTTATCCATTCATAAATTGTCATGAAGCTACAAATATCATTCAAAACATACCCTTTGAAAATATCCATTTCTTCCCCAATCAACATCTTGATCAACTCCCCTATCCTATATCCACTCCTTCACCATCTGGATTAAGCATCCATTCCTATGGCAGAGAAGAATGGAGAAAGATTAAAGCCAATCTTTGGGGACAAATGAACCATAACACTACAAGAACCAAAAAGAGACTCTCTTGGGAAATATGCCAATCCACATGGGAATGGAAACAAAGAGATGAAGAAAGGATATGAGGATTACGAAAAGATCTACAAGATCTTGCCATGGAAGATGTAGAACTTCCAAATCAGCCATATCTTGATATAACAGATCTGGAGAAAGAGAGAGATGAAGTCGAACCAATACCAACTTATGATCAATCTGATCAAGGAGGAGATGCGGAATATGAATGGCCATCAATCCATGACTCTGACTTTGAAGAAGACCCAGAATACATCCCTTCTTATATTGATGTGGTATTCAATGCATTAAATGCTGACTCTGATCTTGATATGAATCTAGTCTTACACATCTTATAAATAATGGCACACAACCTTCCAGAAGACTTGTCCATCAAATACAACCCCAAATTCATCGGAGATTACGTTCTCACAGGAAAGATGAACTACCCAATGTGGGCTGCCATCGTCCATATGGAACTGGAGGCATACAATGTCTTCAACAACATGTTGATAAATTCAAAACTGTTGATTGCAAAGTTGTGGACATCATAGGAAAAACCATTGACAAATCACTCATCCATTATGTTGATCATGAAGAGCATCACATCACAGCTGCTGATGGCACCATTACACTGGCATATGTCTCAAATGCCAAAAGGCTTTGGGACAATATGAAACTACTCTTCAGAGTACAAGGCAAATCTGCTATTTATGCCTGTTTCCAGAGAGCACTCAGGAAACGCATAACTGTTGCAAAATTTGCAGATGACTGCAATGAGATGTGAAGCCTCTTCAGCCAGCTAATGGATGCTGGAGTTGGCATTCCAGAACAACTCTGATGCATGATCATGCTCAATAACCTTCCTTCCCAACTTCCTACTTCTGCATCTGTCATTATCAATTCCCTCTCTGATGGCGACTTCACAATGCAAAATGTGATTGGATGAATTGCTGATGAAGTACAAAATTTTCAAAACCAGCAACATCATCCAAACATATCTAGGACACAATCAAAACCTAGAGCACATGAAGTCACTGCCAATAGGACCGTAGCTATAACGAAAGGCCCTCCTCCTGCAAATTCATGGAACCAACAGTCTAAACCTAATCATCCCTTGAACCCTACCAATAACTCCACACTATGTGGAAGAGGCACTCCTTATGGTAGAGGATTGCCAAAATCCAAGAAACCTGGCAAAGGAATGAATAGAAACTGGTTCCAAGCAAGACAGAAGGGAAAAGCAAAAGCAAACAAGGTACAACTCGATGAAGACACATATGCAAATGAAGTCGTTATGGGGGACCATACCATCTCACTAGTAGTCAATCTACCATCACCAAAATATCCTACCTTGGATGATGAGATCCCACAGGGATTATACAACAAGGCTGACACCTTTTTGGATGACTACTTGGAAGATGGAGAAATGGTACCACAGGAAGGAGATTACATGGACGATGATAACAGTATGAGCATGGCAGGTTCATCTTCACAGCCCTTTTGAACAAGAGGCACTGACACACCTCCAATTCAGTGACCTCATTCATCCTGTGGAGACAAAAGGAGAAACTAGGGTCGCTCTGCGAGAGAAAAAGCAGAAGAAAGAAAAAAGGAAGATTTCTTTTTCAATTGGTGGACTTATATCTTCCCATAGTCACAACAATATCCATCAACTGGATATTGCCAACACCCTTTTGCCTTCGCCTCCTAGACAGGTAGCCGTGGCCAGACCACAAGATAGAGCTGGATCTCCAACACCAGCACCCTACCTTATCTCTGATAGTGCTTTTGGTGTTGAGAATGTATACTGTGACTTTTATGCCTTGGTGTGTAACACTAAACCTCAAGATCATTTTTCACAAAATCACTGGTTGATCGATAGTGGTTGTACTGACCACTTAACTCCTTTCATAGATGATTTCGTCCACCTCAAACAACACGAGAGATATGCCACTGTGGCAAATGGACGAGTATCACCCCTCTATGGACCAGGAAAGGTTATCATTCAAGATCAACCAAATACCACACTTATCCTGGACAACGTCTGGCACATGCCAGAAGCAGCACATAGGCTCTTAAGCCTTAACACCTTGATCAAACAAGGATACAAATGCAAAGTTGAAAATAACACAATGTGTATTTGGAACACAGAAAATGTGATGGTCATACAGGCATCCCCTTTATGCCCATCAAATAATCTTCACTGGTTTCAGTCCAATCTGATCTGACCAGAGGTTACTACCCATTCTCTGTTAAAAGAAGGTTCCTACTCTCTATGGCACAATCATCTTGGCCATATTTCCAAAAATGCATTGCACAACATATCCACCAATACACAAGGAATACCAAGAATCAAAATCCCTTTACTCACCTCTCCTTGTAAAGGATGTTCCCTTGGAAAGATGATGGATCGCTGCTCTTTCTGTCCTTCTGATAAAAGAGCTGATCGACCACTCGCTTTGCTCCACACTGATGTCATTGGTCCCCAACCAATCCTTCCTAGATCTAAAGCTTGCTATATTCTTACCATCATTGACAATCATTCCGGCTATGCCACTCTTGCCTTTATGCATGATAAAGCTGCTGTATCTCAACATATTTGCAACATTTTCAAATGGCTTATGAATCACACTGGCCTATCCATCACCACTGTACGTTCAGATCACAGGGGGGAATATCTTGGACAAGATTTACAGTTGTTCTTCACATCCAACGGTATCACACACCAGAAAACTGTTCCTTACACCCCTGAACAAAACGGTTGAGCAGAAAGGTTCAATAGAACCTTGATGTAAAAAGCTGAAGCCATGCGACTAGGAGCATGCATGCCACCATCATTCTGGCAAGATGCAGTCAAAACCTCACTACATATCTATAATCGTCAACCAATGAGGCGACTCCAATGGAAAACTCCCATTGAGAAACTAGAAGCGGGATGAGACTTTTATCTGACATGTACTATCATGAGGTAGAATTAGAGAATAGACTTTGTGACTACTATGCTTTGATGTGCGATCGAAACTGCGCTGCATGCACATCTGATTTTGCCAAAGACCACTGGATGATTGATAGTGGTTGCACTGATCACATATCTCCCTACCTGGATGACTTCATCCATCTTGAACAGAACCAACGCTTTGCCACTGTTGCAAATGGTTCTAAGGTACCCATGTTTGGTCCAGGCAAGATCATCATCAAACAACAACCTGGACATCCCATCACTCTAGAGAATGTCTGGCATATGCCATCAGCATCACATCGCTTGCTTTCCCTAAACACTCTTATAGTGGCTGGTTACCGCTGTTTAGTGGAAAACAACATGACACAACTTTGGGACACAGAGAATAATTTGGTGATACAGGCTGGTGCTTTATCTCCAAATAACAATCTTCATTGGTTTCGGTCCACACTGATCAATCCGATGTCAAGATCTGTTTATTCTC